>JAMKPZ010000001.1:0-202678 GCA_024699675.1 Amphibolis antarctica
TGGCTATGCAATGCACCTACTACACTTCAAAGATGTATGACAGGCATCTTCATAGACTTTATAGATGAATTTTTAGAAGTGTTTATGGATGATTTTTCTATATATGGAAACTCATTTGAAAAATGTTTAAGTAATTTAGGAAAAGTATTAGAGAAATGTGAGCAGAAAAACTTAGTATTGAACTGGAAAAACTGCCATTTTATAGTTAAACAAGGAATAGTTTAAAGACATTATTTCTGTTGAAGGTATAAAAGTTGACAAAGCAAAAGTGGAATTAATATCTAATTTACCTATTCCCAGAACAATTAAAGATATAAGAGCATTTTTAGGGCATAATGGGTTTTATAAAAGATTTATTAAAAACTTTAGTAAAATTGCTGGACCTTTAATTCAATTATTAATTAAGGATGCACAATTTGATTTTAATGAGCAATGCATGAAAGCTTTTGACTTTCTAAAAGAAGCCCTGACTACTTCACCTATAATTTATGCACCCAATTGGTTTCAACCTTTTGAATTAATGTGTGATGCATTAGACTATGTTTTAGGTGCAGTTTTGGGTTAGAAATTTGATAAACTACCAAGAGTAATTTATTATGCTAGTAAGACATTAAATGAAACACAAATTAATTATAGTGTAACTGAAAAAGAATTTCTGGCAGTAGTACATATACCTTAGAAAAATTTAGGTCTTATCTAATAGGCAGTCACACTATCATTTACATTAAACATTCAACACTTAAGTATTTGTTAGTTAAAAAAGATGCCAAACCAAGGCTTATAAGATGGATTTTGTTATTACAAAAGTTTGATTTGGAAATTAAGGATAAGAAAGGTTGTGAAAACATTGTGGCAAATCATGTCTAGGTTGGATGCTTCATTTCTTGCTAGTCCGCCAATAGATGACACATTTCCAAATGAGCAATTGTTTATGCTAAATTCTTGTCCATGGTATGTTGATATAGCTAATTACTTCTACGGGTTTAGTACCTCATGATTGGTCTAGTAAGACAAGAAAATATTTTTGTGTGGTTAAATACTACTTTTAAGATAATCCTTACCTATTTAAGCAATGCCATGATAAATTGTAAGGAGATGTATCCCAAAAATAGAAACCTAATCAGTGTTGTCATTTTGTCATGACCAACCTACTAGAGAATATTTCAAAGCTAAAATGATAGCTTTAAAGGTGCTTCACAGTGGCTTATATTGGCCAACATTGTTTAAAGATGCATATGAATTTTGTAAAAAATGTGTTCAATGCCAAAAGGTAGGTCGAATTACAAAATGAAATATGATGCCATTAAATCCTATCCAGGAAGTAGAAGTTTTTGATGTATCGGGTATAGATTTCATGGGAACTTTTCCAAATTCAAATGATTTTGTTTATATCCTCTTGACAGTAGAATATGTAACCAAATGGATAGAGGCAATCCCTACTAAAACTAATGACTCTATAATAGTAATGAGATTTTTGAGATCTAATACAATGTCTCGATTTGGTAATGCAAGAGCAATTATCAATGATAGGGGAACTCATCTTTGTAAAAAAACATTGTGAAATTTTTGAAAAGATACAAAGTGTTGCATAAGTTAGATACCCCTTACCATCCGTAAACTAGTGGACAAGTTGAAAGTGCTAAGCAAATTAAAGGAATTTTAGAAAAAGTAGTAAACACCACTAAGAGAGACTAGTCAGATAAGTTAGATGATTCTCTTTGGGCATATAGAACAACTTATAAAATAATATTAGGAACAACTCCATATAAATTAGTATATGAAAAGACTTATCATTTACTTGTGGAATTAGAACATAAAGCATTATGGGCACTTAAGCAATTGAATTTAAGTATAAAAATAACAGGTAGTACTAGACAAGTACAATTAGTAGAGTTAGAGGAATTAAGAAATATGGCCTATGAAAGTTGAAAAATAGCTAAACAACAGATGAAAGCATGGCAAGATAAATGAATTTTACATAGAATATTTGAAAAAGTGTTGACCCCCATGCTCAATATCGACCTAATTGCCGAGTAAAACACTCGGCAACCAACCGGCAGGCCGGTACATCACCCCAACTGTTGGTTCCCCAGCTCTTCCTCTGGCAAGAAGGACTCCCCTTCATCCCTTCAAGGGACTTGGTGGAAGAACATAGCTGCTGGCCCACAGGTAGCCAGTAGCCTGCCTGCAAGTATTCAGTAGCACGCCTACCACTCATTGAAGCAGAATAGATTAGCCGGCTTCTATCTATTCCGTTAGCCAGACGTAACTACTGCAAATACTGAGCTTTGTGCTACGGAAGTGCCATTTTCAACACTTCCATTCTTTAATTTAGGTCAACCATTGAGTAAAGTCCATAGTGTTATAGTTGGCCATAAAGTAAAGTCCATAAAGTTACAGTTGGGCATAGAGTAAAGCTCGTAAAGTTATGACTGGGTGTAAAGTAGAGCCCGTAATGTTATGACGACCGTAGGGTAAAGCTCATTACCCCTTCCCACTTGGCCGAGACCTAATTCTAGGGTGAAGTACATGACAGCCAATCCGTAAGCCGGTGCCCAATCCTGGCTACCCGTCATCACATTCCCCCAAGTTGAATTCACACGTTTGGGGCTTTATGCTAACTTCCCAATTTCATCGAAGTGTTAAGGCTAACTCTCCGATTTTAGCAAAGTTTTAGTGGAACAATGGATTTTCCTTTAATGAAAAGGGAAACTTTGCTACCCCCCTCAACCATGGACTAAGTTTTGGGCCTGACTGGACATTGTGCCCCCCAATGTGCCAGACCCATGACTAGGTTGATCTTGACAGTCGATACCTTCCACCTGGCAACCGGCCCATTGGCCCCGACCACCGGTTGGGGTTTGGGTGATACATTTCAATGCGAACATCAAGGCACCACAAGATCAATTGCTCGAATCTTGCGCTTAATGAATGGCATAAATCATAGGATCGAATCAAAACATACCCCGATTTACCATTTTTGGATCACCCTGCATGGAAGGTAATTCTCTATATAAGGGTACGTCCTTTCCATGCAAAAAAAGAGGCTTTTTTGGAGTTTTTGGAGGAGAGCTTTTTTTGAGGTTTTCGCTAAGGACTCTCTTTCGAACCCACCAAAGAATGAAGGACTCTTAGGAGCATCGACTAAAGTGAGGTTCTTCCAACCGTCGCTAGCTTCCCTTGTAGGTAAACCTCCTATGTCGGAACCCTCGTGTTAGTTCCAGAACTCTGTCTAGAGGCAATGCTACCTCCCGACTTCAAGATGCCCAAGCTAGTGAAGTACAATGGGCACGATGATCCCTGGGTGCATCTCAAGGCCTACTATGGGGACATGGTGGTGCTATAGTACGAGGACAAGCTCCTCATCTGCCTATTCCAGAAATCCCTCCAAGGACCTGCCTTGTCGTAGTACATGTCTCCTTGGACTTGGCGATGGTTTACACTTGGGAGCAGCTAGCATACATGTTCCAAGAATAGTATGCCTATAACTTGGACCTGGCACCCAAGTTGGAGGACCTTTGCAATTTCTGCCAATGTGACAACGAGACATTCAGCAGCTACGTTGGCAGATGGAGGGCCCTGACATCTTAAATCTAGGACAAGCCATCCGAGGAGACATGATTGTGCTCCTGGACAAGATTGTGCTCCTAGGGGTGCTCCTGTGCATTCAATCCTAAACAATCTTCTCGCAGCTGATCAAGGCCAACAGCCACATTGAAGGATTTCTAAAGTCCAGAAGGTTCTCGACCCTCCCTTTTGAGGCCAACTCGGGAGGAACTATCCATCCGAAGACTCCAACAACAGGCAAGAATGGGGGTAACAACTGTGGCTTCCAAAGGAACGACACCAGTAGGCTAGCTCCCATTGCAGTGGTGGGAGCCATGCTCCTGCCATACTAGTCGCAGCAAGTATACGCTCCGACCTAGGAGTACCGCCTGCCGGCCATCATCCTGGTTCAACAACCAGTTTACGTGGCCTGGCCGATTATTCAGACTCAAAAGTGTGCATTTTATGGATATTAATTAATGCATTTTAGTGAGTTTTAGTTACATTTTGTATTGAGTAATGATGATTACAAGGTTAACTATACTTTTAAATATTATGCATGTTTATTCACTTTAATGATGCATGAATTACGTTTTAAGTCATAAATTATATTTGTGGTGATTACCTACTGAAAAGGGAATGATTGATTGATAATTGACTCTTTAGGTTGCTAGTAAATTGACTAATTCACAGAAAAAAATCGTGATTTATGTCTAAGTGTAGAGTCCATGAGTTGACCCTTTAAACCATGAACTTACTCGTGGGTTAACTGGGTAACTCGTGACCCTATGTCCTGTTTATTCTGTGCAATGAATTTCATTAATGTTATAGCAATTACAATTATAATGGAGGATTAGATATGATGAATTATTTCTCTTGTAATGTGATGTGCTTCACGAAAGGTATTCCTTAATGAGCAGTTACAAGGAAATTCGATGAGCAATTGCAAGGAAATTTGTATAAGAGTAGAACTGAGAAATTTAATTTAGCTGAAACTGGACCATGGAGAACATGGATGAACAAGGCAAAGAAGTGGGCTTGCATGGAACAATCTCACACGTTCAGATGAATACCACATCCTTGCTAACTGCTAGCTCATGAACTGTCATTCTCTCAACCTATAAAATAGTCTCGTAGCCATGAAACTAAACCCATCTTCTTCCTCGAAGCATCATTCATAGGGCATTCTCCATCTTCTCCATCTCCCATCTTTACCCATTCACTTCTTCCGAGGGGAGATTGACGACCTCCTCTTCTCCAATACATTCCTTGAAGGAGAGATTCTCAGCACCGACTGCTTCCTCCTCTATTCCTTGGTGTAATTGCGAAGTGACGCCCAAAATCTCATTTCAAGGTTGAAAGGAAGTTTTGCCTGATTGACGACCTGGTGGACCGGAAGTAAAGACAAAGAGAAGTTCTCATCCTGAGCAAGTTTCGAAGGAAGAAATTACAGTGGAGATTAGGTGTTCTTTCCTTTTCCTTTTCCCTTTCTTTTTACCTTTCCTTTGTATTTTTACTCAATTTTACAAACACCTATCTTATCAACTCTATTATGATATTTAGAGAATGATATGATATTTGATGTAATGTTGAATGTTGCATTTCATTTCTACAAGTTTTTCGTAAAGTGTTGTGTTTCATACTTTATGTTGTTTGTTGTGTTTTAAGATAATTAAAAAAACCAAAAATATAAGCAAACAACTTTTAGAAGTTTCAACTAATTTGAATCATACTTTTTAAACATATGAAACTCACTTTTATTGCATGTACTACGAGTAATTTCGCAGGTAGAGACATTTACCCACGAGCTAGCTTGCAGGTTTAATGCATTTTCAATGTTAAATGTTAAATTGCATGCAAACTGAAGTGTAGAATGTTAAGACTTAAGAAGAATTAAATATTTGGAAGTAAAACTCACTTAATAAAGTCTTTTAGTGCAAAATTTGAATCATTTACTAAAAGACTAATTTTTAAAATCAAAATATTCTAAGTGTTGAAGGAATTGAAGTTAATGAAAATTCTCTAGAAGATACAAATATAATAAGTGTTTAAAGAGCATCCTAGCGATTAATTGGAATGGAGCAACTATGACATTGCTTAAAAGAAATTTAATTACTTGTTTCATTAATTGAATACACCAATTTAGCTAAGCACCAATCAAAATTGATCCCTGTGGACAAACTTGTACTTCTACACTAATTACATTTGAACTTGTGCATATGTGGTGAAATTAAAATATTTCGAACACACATTTTTAAGAATTAATTTCAAAAAGTTTGAGAAATTAGACCCGTATCAATAGTCATTTAGGCCCAGGGCTCCACCACCAGCCGCCACCCTCGCACCACCTATGCCCTGGCAACAACAAGCGACTACCCCAAGATCTTCTCACCAAAAGGAACCAGGGGTAGAACGAGGGCCAACTAGTGCTAACCAATAGCACCCCATCCAGTAGCAGCCGTGGCAACAACACCAACCACCCATGCAGGTGTTGCAGCCACACACCATCGAGTACACGCCGCTCTCGGAGCCACTGAGCCAAGTGTTCCATAGGGTGCAAACACTACTCACACTCCCCCTAGTTAGGCCACCCCTGGCCATACATCCTTAATGGTACAACCGCAGCAGTATTGTGAGTACCACCGATTAGCTAGCCACGTGACTGACCATTGCAGGATGCTAAGGTAGGCCATCCAGTGCCTCATCGACTCGGGAATGATTGAGCTTCAACAACCTCCCACATCTCCTGAGTCGAGCTAGTTGACTTTCCTGAACCATGGGGAGAACTCTCAGGTGAACTCGATCCTCCCAAATTCAAGGAATAGGAGGCAGCATCCACTTAAGTCTTTCCGGCTTATGCAGTCGGCGTCCGTGTCTTCGATTGAACAAGGACAGAGGACAAGGCTGTCCCTTCCCTCCAAACAGCAGTTGGAGACTAGACTCATTCGGTTGAACCCAGCTGACCTCATCCATCTGCCCAACAACCCGCCAATGCTTGAGGAGCTCCGACCGTTCTACTGGCAGCTCGACTCCTTCGACCTCACTGTCCACAACAATAGGACGAGGAGAAGGTCTTCATGATCCATAGTGCAACAAGGGCCACCTTCGACCTCTGGAAGGCCCTTCGTTCGAGTGGCGCCCACGGCCACCTCGACGAGCCATGTGACGAGGTAGCAAACCCCGTCATTAGCACAGTTGGGCATCAGGATAGCTGTCTCAGCCTAACCTAAGGTGATACTCTACTCACCAGCCACCCTAGTTAGAGCAGCCATCCCAGGGGTGCCCCCGACCCCAAAAGTCCTTGCAGCCAGTCTCCCTCCACAGGCCGGCGCTTCAGCCAACATGGTCACCTTAGCGGCTTCAACCCTGGCACCTCTCCAAGTATACCCAATAGGCCAACCGTTCCTACCATTTACCCCTCAGGTCGCTCTAATGGCATCCACCTTCAAGTAGTGTTCGCCTCGACACTGCAACTTGTAATTCTTTTCTTATATAAATTGTGTGTACGAAATATTTTAATTCACCACAAGTGCACGGGTTTAGATGTAATTAGTGTGCAAGTACGAGTTTGTCCACAGGGATTAGTTTTTGCTTGGTGTTTAGCTGAATTAGTGAGTTCAATTAAGTGAAACAATTGATTAAATATCTTATAAGCAATGTCACAATTGCCTTGTTCCAATTAACTACTAGGATAGTCTTTAAATACTGTGTTACACTTTCCAGAGGATTTTACTTCCAAATATTTAATTCTTCTTAAGCTTTAACATTATACCCTTTAGTTTGCATAAAATTTTAATGTTCGGCATAGAAGAAGCACTTAACCCTTGAGGTAGCTCGTGGGTAAACATCTCTACCCTCGAACTTACACATGGGTAGTGTGATAATTGTGAGTTTCAGATGTAAAAATAGCACGATTCAAATTGGCTGAAACTTCTAAGAGTTGAATGGTTATATTTTTGGTCTTTTTATATATTTCAGAACACATAATACAATACAAAAAACACAATACAATACAAACAACTTGTAAAAGTAAGAATGCAACATTCAACAATACAACAAATACAAAAACATAATCTAATTATCGTAACTAAGTTGATAAAGTATGTGATTGTAGATTTGAGTATAGTTGTAAAAATGTTAAGTAAAATAAAGAATATAAAAATGGAAAGAACACTTAATGCTTTACTGTAATTCCTCCTTTCGAAACTTACTTAGGCTGAGAACTTCTCTTTGTCTTTACTTCCGGTCCACTAGGTCATCAATCTGGTAGGCTTTCCTTTTGACCTTGCAGTGAGATTGTGGGGCGTCAATTCCTAATTATACCAAGGAACAGAGGAGGAAGCAGCTGGCGCTGAGAATCTCTCCTTCAAGGATACACTCTGGTTGAGAAAAGAATAGCAAATACACTATGCAAATGGTTGGAGAAGAGGAGGTTGTCAATCTCCTCTTAGAAGAGATGAGTGGGTGGAGGATGGAAGATGGAGAAGATGGAAAATACTCTGTAAATGGTGGATGAAGGAAGAAGAGGGGGGGGGCTTAGTTTCAAGGCTATGGGACTGTTTTATAGATAGGAGGATTGGCAGTTTACAAGCTGGTAGTTAACAAGGGTATGGTGCACGTCCGGACATGTGAGATCATCCCATGCAATCTACTACTTTAGTCTGTCTGTCTATGTTCTTCATGGTGGAGCTGTAGCTAAATTAATATTTAATTATGCTCTGTTATGCAATTCCTGTAGTTACTTATCGAATTTCTCTGCAAATACTTAAGAAATACCTTTTGTGAAATGCATCATAATACAAGAGACATAATTCATAACATTTAGATCTTAACTATAATTGCAATTGCTTTGATATCAATGAAATTCATTGCACAAAACAAACAGGGTACAGGTCCGAGGGTAAACCAGTTTACCCTCGCACAAGTTCGTTGGTAAACCCTTACACTTGTAGAATAGTCCAAGGGTAAACAGCTTAACCCATGGATAAGTCCGTGGGTAAACAACTTAACCCTCAGGCTTGCATTTAAGCATAAATCACGAGTTTTTCTCTATATATGAATCATTCTATTAGCAACCTAAAGAGTCAAATGCCAATCATTCATTCCTTTCTCAATAAGTAATAAACATAAACATAATTAATGACTCAAAACGTAATTCATGCGTCATTAAAGTGAATAATCGTGAATGCTGGATGCAAATAAAACTCATTAAAACACATGAATTAATATCAATAAAATGCACACTTTTGAGTCTAAACAAATCCCCCATACTTAAGTTTTGCTAGTCCCTTAGCAAAATACTAAAATGAAACTATAAAAACTATGAAGGTAATAAAGACTACTAAATAAAACTAATTAGAACTATACTAGGCTACTTTCGTAGGGAACACGACTACGCTTAGCAGGTGCAGTAAGCCTTTAAACCCTTAGGTTACCCTACTGGTGGAGTTGTCTCCGAAGGGTTTTCAATGGATATACCCACAAAGTCCAAAGAAACAAAAGAAATAAGATATAAGAGAAAGAAAGAAAAGCAAAGAGGCGAGAAACAGAACCAACTCAAGGATCGTTTGAATCACTTGTTGCTAGAACAACTTCAAGGGAATGAGGTGGCTCAATCTTACAACACTCCCTCTCCTTGCCCTTAAATCGAATAGACTCATTTAAAATGCGAACAAGAAGTCACCTTTTCATGAGAACCATCTATCTTGTGCAAGCAAGAGGAATTCACACCCTCACTACTCTTAATCATAAATTACATCATTACAATAGGCATACACATCTCACCAACAAAAGAGGGTAATTTGAGATACTCCCATCTTTCCTAAGATATTGGGAAATGCTCTGGCCAGTAGACAAGGGATAAGACAATAATATACCATCACTCAGAATGTTGACTTGATATAATATCATTTCACTTCATTCTCACATCCCAAATGACTTCAAATATTTTCCTTCTTCTACTCATATTGACATTGATCTCTTAAGTTTTTTGATCTTTCCTCTATAAATATTCCTCATTTTCATTCAATATTTTTTAGTACTTCTCTTTTATTCCTTTTTTTTTCTTTTTTTTTTAGAACAAAAACATATAAAAACAAAGTTAATGACATAGCATTGCACTTTTAGAACTAATACATGACTCCATGGTGCATTAAGTTCACCATCTTATATCTCTATAATCTAATTCCCAAATGAACTCCATGGTGCATTAAAGCTCAAACTCTTGCTACCTTCCTTCACATCACCTCTAACTCAGAAAAGTTGGGAGATATCTCAATATAATGCTCACCAGAATGGAAAATTTTCCTATCAAGATTAATTTTTGTGGTGGCACTCGGCATAGGTTATCTCTCCACTCAAATAGGGTAAAGAGAAAGAAATTGAATCCTCTTTAGAAAATTAGGTGAACAAGGCATTAATTCAAATGAAATAAGAAGACTCAACCCATTGCATAAGTTAATCTGAACTCTATCTCATCTAAGGGCAATAGGTTATTTGGAATTAGCTCTGGAGATTCTCTCAGTATAATAGGGTCTTCCCGTTAATTCTAATAGCAACACTTGAAACTCATATTCCACAAGGTTTGTCCTCAAGAAAAACATAAAAATATAAAAGATGCAAAAAATTTAAACTTTTTTAACATTTTTAAACTTTAAATTGATGAAACATAAAACTAAAACATAAACCTCCCCCCCATACTTAAACTTTGCATTGTCCTCAATGTAAATAGAAAAGTTCAGTATGAATAGGAAAATTTATAACAACTATAAAATAAAGTAAACTTCTCCTTCAAATCAAACATGTGAAGCATGCTAAATAATGCATTGAACTTAGTATGGTAAAGCATTTGAAATGCAAGAGTAATGCTGTCGAAATTACATACCAGTGCTACACATCAATAAGATATGTTGAAAAGGAATGATATTTTCTCAAAACAAAGAAATAAAAATAGTGCTCCTATAGTGCTAAGCTTGTGGACTTGTAATAGCTTACAAGAAAACCAGGTGGTTTATAAACAGACACCACCAAACTGCAGCTTCATTAGCTTAAGTCGAGTGGTGTTGCACATCCCCTCCATGAGCTGTATACCCATCAAGTACACGGGGATTTTGTAAAGATTGGCTTGAAAGAGTACCTTTGTTTCTTAGGTTTAGTAAATTCAATATTTGGTTCAATTGTGTTTCAATTCTTTTAATAGCTTGATCATGTGTAATAATTTGGGAATTTGATTTTAATGCTGAATCTACTTTTTATAGTAAATTTGATATTTGTTTCTCAAAAGTCTGATCATGAACAGATTGATTATGATTTACATTTAAAGAACTATTGTTCATTGTGTTTTATTCAATAAAAGGTTGTCCTATAGATTGAGGTGGTTGTTGGCCTAGAGTTTTCCATGAAAAATTACGATGGTTCCTCCACCTAGGATTATAAGTAGGATTGAAATTTGAGTTGTTACATTGATTATAGAATAAAACATTAACATCTTCAGAGTCATTTAAGATAGCGCAGTCTTCTACAACATGACTTATGGCTAAACAACTTGTACATTTAGGCATATGGTAGGCTCAGTCTTTTGTTTAAGTTGTAACTCATCAATTTTATGTATCAAGCTAGCCATCTTAGCCTCTAAAGCAATATGTGGTTCAACAACATGAACTCCTCTAAGGGTAGGAATTTGTTCCTAACTTACTTCAGTAGCCCTCTCCCATTGGGTAGTTCTTTTGGCTAGATCTTCTAAAAATTTCCAAGCATTTTCTATTCCTTGGTTGTTGCAAAGTATTTGCATAAGGAATCAACTCGTGAAACCACACAACAGAAGCAGGCAAAAGGAATGTTAGGAGTTCCTAGATTTTCCAATTGCAATTCAATGTAGACTCGGCTCCATTCCCAATTTTTAATGTTTTGTACTTTCCAAATTTCGAATTTCATATCATCATCCCACCATCTAATTAGACTTAGCGATTGAGGCTCTCCATTGATTCCTCCCAGTATAGCCAACTCAACTAAATCATAGAATGAACTTGACAGTGCTCCCATAAGGCATGGAACGGATAAAAGCCTCACTGATTCATCTTCCATATTGATGGAAATGACATTAATTTCATTAATAAATGTAGGGGTACAGTTTGTTACCAAGTAAATGACTCCTTTGATAATCACATGGTTTTTGTTGTTTGTTGGTCTTCCTCCAAAATAAACGTTTCTGACAGGTTACCATTGGTGTTCATCAAAATGATAAACCAACAAGTATTGCCAATCCGTCCACATTCAGGGTTCGTCCAACAAAATAATTTGTGCATTATCCTTTTATCAGTACCCTTAAATGTCAAGACTGCACCTGAGTCATGCATCACAAGTTTATCTCTGTTAGGATTTGGGAGTATTAATTCTACATTTGTAGTAGGGTTCTTAATTTCAATATCGGATCTGCTAGAAAATGGCTCTCCATAATATCTGTAAATAATTAGTCCACCATTACAACCCAAAATATTTTCAATTCCTTCCAGTGATGTAGGTTGAATGCCTGACTCAGAATCAATTCCATGGTACAAATATTTTCTTCAATGCACATTATACCAAATCACTCCACTAATTGTATTCCTCATTCTGTATGCTTGGCGGGAACAAAAGTAATGATCTAAAATGAATGCTTTGACACTTTTGCTAACACAACTTAGTTTGTAAATTTCTCTTGCTAGCAAATAGCTTAATATCTCACACAAGATGTCTACAGGGATCTTCATCGCTCACTAAAATTCATTAAATCCAAACACTTCATTAAATTAGCACTTAAGCTCAACTCAACACATCTAATAATCATGAAGTAAATGCATAATGTGAGAGTATTAATATGATTGGAAATGACTGCATAGTAAAATTTATGAAGATCCTGTCAATTGTAGTTTACCCTCGGACTACCACGTTAGTAAACCTGAAAATTGTTAAATATTTACGGATCTTACCATCCGATCGTCTGATTATCCAATTATCCTTATAAAAATCATTAAAACCCTCTCGTGCATTAACCCTTTTTCTCACAACCTACATTTATAGTACTCTTCTCCTCCCACGATACATCATGGCTTCCACCTCCACCTCCACCTCAACCTCAACTCCCTTTACTCTCTCTACTCCAGCATCAAAGTACGAGTGGATTAAGATGCTGAACTTCCAGAAGTTCAGAATGAATGCAGAAATGGGCACAATGAGGGGCGACGCAGGATCAAAGCTACAATCAGGGAATAGGAGTTGAAAATGGTAAGGGAAAATACTACTGATTGTTTGAAACAGAGTAGGGAGGCTGGCATCGTAGTGCCAACCTTCCTCAAGGAGAAGATAGCCTCTCATGTTGAGGGAGAGGTAGGGCAAGAGCAGTTAGCTCACCTTAATAATCATTTGGCACATGATTTAATGAAAAGGAAGTGTGTTTTCTGGTTCCATAGAGAGATATTTTGTTTAGCTACTAATGGGTCGATTAAGATTAGGACTAGTACATATTTTTGTTCTCCATGGCAGACAATAAGGCCTTAGAGGTCATTGTCCACAGAAGATTGGATGAGGTTGATTAAATTTGACCAGTTTGAGTTATCCTATTCGGGTGGCATAAGGGTAGTTTGCAAAGAGACTACACCATGGAGAAAATTTTAAATGATTTGAAATATTAGTTAAAACACTTCCAAAGTAAGGTTGAGAGGGAATTTGTTACTCTCCCTAATGTAGTGGCATAAGGGTAGTTAAAACATCAGGAATGTCAGCTATCGGCATGTAGTCTGGTCATTGTAGCAACTTCTGGCTGATTGAACTAGGCGGCACGCTATTCTCTTTCATTGGTTAGTCTTACCTCTGTGTGACGTGGCGTATCAGCCAAATCACTGTAGTGGCAATCAGTTGGTGCACAGCTGTATCTCCCTCATTCTTGTGAAGAACAATTGGCATCCTGACTTTGGACGCAACTAGGGTGCGAGTTATCTATAGGTAGCTGGGTCTCACAAGTGATTCTCAGCTGATTGAGCCAGGTCCCCTATTCACCTGCATGCTTTGTTGGAATGTTAGTCACCCTAGAAGGGGAGGAGAAGTCATCCCTCCCTTGTCTACGAGTGCCAGGGATTGTACAGTCTCTTTCATCCAGCTATCACTCAGAAGCCCACGAGGTTCCACTGACAGGGTCAGCAGATGGGCCAAGGTATAGAGAATTGAAAGATGACTATAAGGAGCTCATCGCCATGTGGGGCTAATGGCTCGTGATATGAAGTTGCCTCCTTATTTTTGTGAAGAAAATAAGGAAAACCAGATGTGGAAGGTTTCATCCACCATCAAAAGGACAGAAACGTAGAAATATAAAACAATAGCGTAAAGTAGCGTAAAAATGAATGACTTCTGTGAAAATGAGAGAAACTACATAGGGGACTCAAGGTACTATTGGGGAAGGTGTTAAGTACCCCCACACAACCTGAGTAATCTAAGCTTCTCTCCGACTCTAAAAGGAATCATGATACTACTCAACCCAGCCTAAGTCAGCAAGGATTCATGTCGACGGCCTCATCCTTGAGAATTCACCAGGGCATCAGGAGGAGTAGCTTTACTCCTTTCGATAAAACAAGTGGGAAACCGCTGATATAAGGATTCACACAAGATCCGATGGGAAAAGAGGAGAGGTAAAAGATATGGCAGCTACTGCCATAGACTATCAATTGAAGAGCCAAAGGTCTGGTGAGACTATCAATCGACTTGTTGGAAGTTCGAGTATTGGGCCGGTTTCTACCTAGCATGCTACCTCTCTTTCTAGATACAAGGGTTCATGTACCCAATCCGACCAGGGTCGATATGGATTCATGCTGATGGCCTCATCCTGGAGGATTCACTAGGGCATCGAGAGGAATAGCCTTTCTCGTCTCGGTAAAATGAGAAACCGCTAGGTGCAAGGACTCATGCACCCAACCTGACCTAAGTCAGCTAGGATTCTTGTCGACAGCCTCATCTTGAAGGATGCACTAGGGCATCAGGAGGAGTAGCCTTACTCCTCCCCATAAAATGGGAAACCGCCTGGGTGCAAGGACTCGTGCACCCGGCCTGACATGAGTCGGTAAGGATTCATGTCAATGATCTCATCCTAGAGGATTCACCAAGGCATTGGGTGGAGTAGCCTTACTCCCGAAAAAACAAACGGGAAAGCGTAAAACATGCCGGTGCGAGGATGCATGCAAGATCCGATGGAAGGAGAGAAAGGATAAGGGACATGGTAGCTACCGCTACGGACCATTGGCTAAAGAGCTAAAGCTCTAGTGAGACTGCTAGTCAGCCTATCGGACATCCGGGTGTGGGGCCAATTGTATGCCTGGTACGCCACCTCTCCTTCCTGGTGCAAGGATTCATGCACCTTGTCCCAAAAGATAGGAGAGGTGAGAAACCTTCAAGGAGACAGACATCTATAAGCAGAGATGACACATCTGATGGTGGCTTAGCGTTTACAATAAAAAGATGCACCGAAAAGTATGATAGTATAACCGTTAAATGTGTGAAGAAACGTTGGTTTTCGTATGAAAACTCAGAAAACGAACTATGATGAAACTGATCTTGACCCACCTTGGAAGGATTCACCCGGTGGGGACGACGGATGCCAACACCTTTAGAAGCGTATTTAAAGGAATGAACCCTGGAACATCCTTCAACCTTTCCTCGTGTGTGGGGAAGGTCTAGTCCGATCAAGGTTACAAGATGCATGAGGCTAATGAACGAGATTGCTGCGAGAGTGAGAAGTAGACCGTCCACCCTAGTGCGCACAACATTACGCAACCCCAAGGAGGGGCTCCTCTCACCGAAAGAGTAGAAAGTTTACCTGCAAGGGGAAGCTGGCGATGGTCGGGAAGTCCTTGCTCTGGTCGACGCACCCATGGGTCCTTCATCTTTCAGTGGGTTCGAAAGGGAGTCCTCGGTGAAAACCTCAAAAAGCTCTCCTCTAAAAACTTCGAAAAATGCTTGCCTCACATGGAAAGGACATACACTTATATAGGGAATTACCTTCCATACTAGGTGATCCAAAGATGGTAAATCCAGGTACGTTTTGATTCAATCCAGTGATTTACGCCATTGATTAATTGCAAGATTTAAGTGATTGATCCCAATGTACCTTGACATTCGCGTTCAAATGTATCACTCAGGTGTCAACCAGTGGCTGGGGCTAATGTGTTGGCTATTAGGTGGAAGGTATCGGTTGCTGGGATCAACCTAGTCACAAGCCCAATGTGCTGAGGGGCTCGATGTCTGGTTGGGAGAGTGTCTGGTGTCCTGGTATGGGGCCAGAGCTTAGCCCATGGTTTGGGGGGAATGCAGCAACGAGTAGCTAGGATTGGGTACCGACTTACAGACCGACTGTCGTGTACTTCACCCTGGAACTCGGTCTCTACCGAGTGGGAAGGGTTAATGAGCTTTACCCTACCGCCATCGTGACATTATGGGTTGTACTTTATGCCCGACCGTTACTTTACAGGCCTTACTCTACACCTGGTAGTAACTTTACAGACTTTACTTTATGGTTGTCAAAAACACTACGGACTTTACTCTACGATTGGCTTGAATTAAAGAATAGAAGTGTGGAAAATGGCACTTCCGTCCTAGAGACGGAACTGCCGATCGATCTGCTCTACTTTGGTGAGCAGTAGGCGTGCTACAAGGTACCTGTGCGTAGGCTACCAGCTACATGTGGGCCGGCAACCGTGTTCTTCTATTGAGTCCCTTGAAGGGACGAAGGGGAGTCCTTCTTGCCTAGGGAAGAGTTGGGGAATCGGCAACTGGGATGATGTACCAGCTTATCGGTTGGTTGCCGCGTGTTTTACCTAGTAGCCAGGTAGGTGTTGAGCATGGGGGTCAACAGTGATACACCATGCAAAGGTGCTAAGACAGTTTACTGTGGCCCATCCTCCTGTCATCCAGCTCATTGGAGTTGTAAGGGCGGTGGATGTCGGGTCCATTCATCAAATGTATGGGATATGACCAGGGCATGCAGAAGGTGAAGGGAGCATGAGGCTGTTGCCTATGATAGAGCCCATGCAAAGTGGTTGTTTCGGCTTAATGGTGCTATCCGAACCTATCAGGAAATGAAAGGTGGCTCACCTCACAGTAAAAGGGCAGCTGAACTTTTATATAGGAGAAGTCAATAGGCGACATTCCTTGGTCCAATAGAAGTGACCCTAAGGCGACAAGGACAGGTCCAGAGGAGAGGTCCGGAGGCTATCCCTCTACTCATGAATTTGTTGATTCATCCTCACAAGTTTGCTCTAGGGTGAGGAGGTAAAAGTATGGAATTGCGCGGGTTCCAAAATCATGGGCTCCGAACCCGGTGGTGGAAGTGACTTTCAATGGGATGCCAAGCCTAGTGCTGCTAAGGACACAACTGTCGGTGGTGGGTCTTGTGTGTGGGATGTGCCCAGTGTTGCTAAGGATGCTCTGATCGGTGGTTTGCAACCAAGGATGCACGGATCGGTGGTTTGCAACCAAGGATGCACTGGAAGATGCAAGCCAACAAATGACGACACCAACCAGTGTCTTGCAAGACATTGCTAGGAGAGCCCGATGACATGGGTTTGAATGTTGTGTCCATCCGGCTGGCACTTTTATGGATCCACGCAGAGCCTGGGTACGATGAGGTGACAGTCGAGGGTATCAGGCTACCTGAAGCTGATTGTGAGCTCCTCCTTCCCATCGATGATTGACTGCAGGGTAAGGGGATCCTGTACGGCCGGCCAACTAATTTCGATCAGTTGCCAAAGGTGGAGGAGCTTTTCGCTGCACAGGGCCTGGTCCTGTTCGTGCGCAATCTCCATTGGAGGGAGTTTGTCCCAGAGCTAGTTACCGAGACGTACTTCGACCTGTTTGAGGTGGAGTCCTAACTCATGTTGGGCTTCTAGACAGGGCTAGTCATGTTGTTAGATGCACTGCTCTTCTATGTGCTTTGTCTTCGGTCAGCAGGCAAGGACAACTTTGTTCCCCTCTAGAGCACCCCATGGAGTGTCACAAATATTAACACCGTAGTGGCGATGGATGTCGGGTCAGACTGATGGGTGACGAACACACGCGACCTAAACCCGGTTGCTCACCTAGTGTCCTTCATCGGAATAACACGATTATGCTGAAAGGAGGGCATTGGGATAAGCTGAGTACGGCGACGTACCTCGTGACCTTCGCAGTGGTGATCCGGTGCCGAGTCAACTAAGTGGCGTGTTAGCTAAGTAAGGAGAGATGGGCAATTGCAACACGGTAGGAATGTTGGCTACCAACATGTAGCTGGGTCACTGTAGCGGCTTCCAGCTAATTTAACAGGGTGGCACACTATTCTCTTCCATCATTTAGCCTCACATCCATGTGACGTGGCATCTTAGTTGGGTCACTATTGTGGTGGCCGACTATATGAGCCAAGTAGTGCGCAGCTATCCTACCTTCGTTCTTGATATTGGATGTAGTTGGGGTGCTGGTTGTCTACTGATAGCCAAGTCTCAAAAGCGGTCAATAGCTAGTTGAGTTGGGTCCCCTAATTACCTACGTGCTTTGCTTGAATGTTAGTCACCCTAGGTGCGGAGGAGGTGTTGTCCCCTCCCCTCGTCTACAAGTGCCATGTGATAAAACGTGTGTAGGTGCTGAGACAGTCTACTATGGCCCAATCTCTTGTAATCCGTCGCATCGGTGCTGTAAGGGTGCTGGATGCTAGGTCTGTTGACCTAGATCGGATGGGACATGACTAGGGTATGTAGAAGATGATGGGAGCTTGAGGTGGCTGCCTGTGATAAAGCCCGCATGAGGTGGCTGCCTGTGATAGAGCCCGCATGAGGTGGCTGCCTGTGATAGAGCCCGCATGAGGTGGCTGCCTATGATAGAGCCCGCATGAGGTGGCTATTCTGGCTCAATGGCGCTATCCAAACCTGTCGGGGAATGTAAGGTGGCTCACCTCACAACAAAAGGGCCATTAGACTTTTATATTGGAGAAGACGGTAAGCGACGTTTCTCGATCCAGCGGATGCTACCCTAAGGCAACAAGGATAGGTCTAAAGGAGAGATCCTGAGGCTATCCCTCTGTCCATGAATTTGTTGATTCATCCTAATGAGTTCACTCTGGGGTGACGAGTTAAAAGGCTAGAATAATGTGGGTTCTAGAAACGTGGGCATCGGAACCCGGTGGTCCAAGCAGGATGCCAAGTCCAGTGCTGCTAAGGTCATAGTTGCAAGTGGGTCTTGTGTGCGGTATGCCAAGCCCAGTGCTGCTGTGGACGCAGCGGCCAGCAGGTCTTGTATGTTGGATGCCAATCCCTATTTGATGCCTTCGTTGGGATGTCAAGTCCTGGTGTACCACGTCTTTCATTCCGTTATCACTCGGAAGCCCGCAAGGTTCTATCAGTAGGGCCAGTAGACAGGCCGAGGTACAGAGAATAAAAAGATAATTATATGGAGCGTATCACCAAGTGGGGTGAATGGCTCTTGACACGGAGTCGCCACCTTATTTTGTGTGAAGAAAATAAGGAAAACCAAATGAGGGAAGGATTCGTCCACCATCAAAAGGATAGAATGACCATTGCAAAAATGAGAGAAACTAGATAGGGGACTCAAGGTACTGTTGGGGAAGGAGTTACACAACCGTAGACAGCCTGGGTAATCTTTGCCTCTCTCTGGCTCTAAAAGGGAACTAGTCAGCCTAGCCTAAGTTGGCATGGATTCATGCCGATGACCTCATCCTAGAGGATTCACCAGGGCATCAAGATGAGTAGCCTTACTCATTTCGGTAAAATAAATGCAAAAACCGCCGGTGTGAGGATTCACGCAAGATTTGAAGGGAAAATGGAAGAGGTTAAAGGCACAGTAGCTACTGCTACGGACCGTTGGTTGAAGAGCTGAAGGTTTGGTGAGACTGTCGGTCGACATGCTAGAAGTCTGGGCATGGGGCCAGCTTCTACCTAGCATGTCGCCTCTTTGTCCAAGTGTAAGGATGCATACACCTAGTCTGACCTAAGTTGACAAGGATTCATGCCAACAGCCTCATCTTGGAGGACTCACTAGGTCATCGGGAGGAGTAGCCTTACTCCTCCCGGTAAAATGAGAAATTTCCCAAGTGCAAGGATTCATGTTGATGGCCTCATCCTGGAGGACTCACCAGGGCATCGGGAGGAGTAGCCTTACTCCTCCTGGTAAAACGAGAAACTGCCTAAGTGCATGAATCCTTACACCCAACTCGGCCTAAGTCGACAAGGATTCATGTCGATGGCAGCTTCGGGGAGACGATCGTCTGTAAGCAAAGACGCTGACGACAGCTTAGCATTTGCAATAAAAGGAAACATCAGAAAATACAATAGTATAATCATTAAACATGTAAAGAAATGTGGGTTTTCGTATGTAAACCCAGAAAATGGACCACAACGGAACTCGTTTCGACCCGTCCTTGGAGGTTTCACCAAGCAAGGAGGAAGGATACTGGTACCTTTTGAAAGCATATCTGAAGCAATGAACTTGGGAACATCCTTTGACCTTCCTCCCATATGTGGGGAAGGTCCAGTCTGATCATGGTTACGAGCTGTATGAAGACTAAAGAAAATGATTACGGTGAGAGAGAAGGAAGCCATCCTCCCTAGTGCACATAGCATTGCATGACCCCAGGGAAGGGCTCGTCTCGCTAGAGGCTTAAGATGTTTACCTACAAGGGAAGCTGGTGACGGCCGGAAGATCCTCACTTCGGTCAATGCTCTCAATACTCTCAAGAGTCGTTCATCCTTCGGTAGGTTCGAAAGAGAGTCCTTAGCGAAAACCTCGAAAGAGTCCTCTGAAAACCCAAAAAAACCTCCACTACATGGGAAGCACGTACCCTTATATAGGAAATTACCTTCCATACAAGGTGATCGAAAGAAGGTAAATAAGGGTACGTTTTGATTCAGTCACGTGATTTACGCCATTCATTAAGCGCAAGATTTGAGTGATTGATCCCGTTGTACCTTGACTTTCACGTTGGAATGTATCACACAAACATCAGTTGGTGGCCGGGGCCAATGTGCCAGCTGCCAGGAGGAAGATATCGGCTACCAAGATCAACCTGGTCATGGGTTTGGCACACTAGGGGGCTTGATGTCTAGCCGAGAGAGCATCTAGCATCTCGGTCGGGGGGCTGAACCTTAGCCCATGGTTTGGGGGGGGGGTGTTAGTAGAGTTTACCTTGACATCCACTGTCCCACTAAAACTTTGCTAAAATCAGAAACTTAGCCTTAACTCTTCGATTAAATTGGGAAGTTAGCATAAAGCCCCAAATGTGCGGATTCAATGGAGGAAATGTGGCGATGGGTAGCCAAGATTGGGAGGCTACTAGCTTGGCCAACGTATGTCTGTCTTGCGTGGTGGTTTCTAGAGGGAACTCCCTAGACTCCAAGAACATTTGCACGTCCGAGTACCAAGGGTGGTCTTCTTGTAGTGACACATCTGGGCAGTTGTTTGGGGGCCCAGGAAGGGGGCACGTCCGAGTACCAAGGCTGGTTCCTTGGGAGGGTTGACTGGCTGCTGGGTGTTGGGGCAACCCACCTATTGTAGCTCTAGTTGCAAGGGTAGGTTGGAAGTCTGTCTAGCTGGGGTCTTCTGTGAGGCAGAAAATGTCTTGGCAGTGAGTCAGCTGGTGGAGTGTTGTGACCTCCATCGCTATGCTTCCACCTACCATAATTGTTTCCCATGACACCAAGACGACCAAGGCATTGACGTACGGGTTGTGTTTGCAGTTGACATGCAAGAAGTGGACATGCTGGAAGCTTTTAGCCAAGTGGAACATGAGTTCTTGATATGGTTGAAGCTTTGGGTCCTAGGTCCTCCATCTATTAAGAGTTTGGGAGATCACCAGCATAGCATTGTCGTACACGTGTAGGTGCATGACCCGATGCTCCAGTGCGAGATGCAATCCCATGATGTAAGCCTCATACTCTGCTTCATTGTGGGAGCACGCGAAAAGCAGCCTCATACCCCACTCTACCCTTAGGCATCTCTCAACGAATCCTTCGAGAGTATAAGTCCAATCCTTGCAGTCCAGAGTGCATCCTCTATAAACCCCTCGAGGCTTCTCCTGACACACCTTCTTGGAAAGTCTCTCCCTCCTAACAAGCAATGTGATGCACCTTCCAAGTAAGCTCCTTTGAAACCCTGCTATATCCCTCACCAGAGCATGTGGCGTCATTCAACCCTAGGACGTCGGTTTCCTTCCACTAAGGTCATACAACCTCACCTAGGGAATAGCATTCTGTTGACCCCCATGCTCAACACCTATCTGGTTGCCAGGTAAAAGACGCGGCAGCCAACTAGAAAGTCGGTACATTTCCCACTCATTACTCTATCCATAGGGTGTAAATCTTCCTCTTTGATCCCCAACTTGTGCATGACCTACAGGGGACACATGTTTAGGCCAGATCTGTCATTGATCATGACCATGGGGATGCAAAGGTCCTTGCACTGCACCCAGATGTACAAGGACAAGTTGTGATCAGTCCCGGCAGGTGAGAGGTCCAAGTTTAAGAAGTAGATGAAGGATGAGACTATCACCATCACCACCATCCCCTCTATGGCACCGGGTGTAAGGCTCTGGTTCACCTTGGCCACTTGCAAGGCCTTAAGGAGGGACTCCTGGTGTTCAGTGGATGATCAGAGGAGATCCCACAGTAAGATTTCAGCCCATATTCCCTATAACTGGACTAACAGGTCAGTAGGTAGTAGTGGAGGGGTGGCCACGCTAGTGAGTAGGCGATGGCCAGTGGAGCAGGTTTTCAGTTGCTGGATGATGACTGGCTTGGCACCCCTGGGATGGAAATCCTTGTTTGGCGTGGCTTAGGTTGATAGACTTGGCTGGAACTCATGATAGCCATGCTTGCAGATAGTTGTTGCTAGAGCGGGGGTGGAGCCGAAGCGATGACTGTCTCCTTGCCCTTGCGCTGCTCGAAGGTGCATGTCGTTGGAGCGACTAGAGGGATCAAGGGTAAGAAAGGTTGGCCAACTGGGTATACCTAGAGAGGTGTCGGGGTTGAAGCCGCTAAGGTGATTGCACTAGCTAGAGCATAGGCTGGTGGAGGGATATTGGCCCCGGGGACCTTGGGGGACGGGGGCACCCCTGGAATGGCCGCTCTGATTGGGGTGGCCTATGAGTATAGTATCTCCTTAGGTTGGGCCGAGATGGCTGTCTCAACACTTGGCACCCTTGACGACGAGGGTTGCTACCTCGTCGTACAGCTGGCCAAGGTGGTTGTAGGCATGACCCGAATGAAGGGCCTTCTAGAGGTTGAAGTTGGCCCTTGTTGCATTGCGGGCAGTGAAGACCTTCTCCTCCTCTTATTGTTGTGGATGGTGAGGATAGAGGAGTGGAGCTGCTAGTAGTACGGCTAGAGCTCCTTGAGCATTGGTGGCTTATTGGCCAGACAGATGAGGTCGACTAGGTTCAACCGGATGAGTCAGATCTCCAGCTGCTATGTGGAGGTGAGGGACAACCTTGTCCTATGTCCCCGTCCGGTCGAAGACACGGATGTCAGCTGCATAAGCCAAAAAGACTCAAGCAAATGCCACCTCTCGTTCCTTGAATTTGGGAGGATCGTGTTCACCTGAGAGTTCTCCCCATGGTTCGGGATAGTCTGCTGGCTTGACTTGAGAGACGTGAGAGGCTATTGAAGCTCGATCGTTCCTAAGTTGATGAGGCGTTGGATGGCATGGCTTAGCGTCCTGCAATGGTCAGTCACATGGCCAACTGATCGGTGGTACTCGCAGTACTGCTACGGGTTGTACCACTGGGGAAGTATGCCCAGGGATGGCCTAGCTAGGGGGAGAGTGAGCAACGTTTGCACCCCATGGAACACTTGGCTTAGTGGCTCCGAGAGCGGTGTGTACTCGGTGGTGCGCGGTTGCTGCACCTACGTTGGTGGCTGGCGCTGTTGCTGCATCTGTTGCTGGATCTGCAGCTATTGGTTAGTGCTAGTTTGGCCCCCATTCTACCCTTGTTTCCTTTGGTGAGAAGATCTTGGGGCGGTTGCTTACTGCTGTTGGGGCACAGGCGCTGCGAGGGCGGTAGTCGTGTTGATTCGAGGCCAGTCGAGCCACATAAACTAGTTGCTGAACCAGGGTCATGGCCGGTGGTGGTACTCCTAGGCTAGAGCGTATACCTACTGCAACTGGTATGGTGAGAGCGCAACTCCCACCACTGCAACGGGAGCCGACCAACCAATGTCGTTCCTCTGGAAGTCGTGGTTGTTACCCCCATTGTTGCCTCTTGCCGGAGGCTTGGGATGGATGGTTCTTCCCGAGTTGGCCTTGAAAGAGAGGGCTAAGAACCTTCTGGACTTCAGAAAATCCATCAAGGCGGCTGCTAGCCTTGATCAACTGCAAGAAGGTAGCGTAGGACTAAATGCACAGGAGCACGCCTAGTGATGGCTGGGCCCCTTGCACAATCATGTCTAGGGAGTCCTCAGATGGCTTGTCTCGGATTTGGGATGCCAGGGCTCTCCATCTACCAACGTAGCTGCTGAACAGCTCGTTGTCGCGTTGGCGGAGATTGTAGAGGTCCTCCAACTTGGGTGCCAGATTTAAGTTGTAGGTGTACTATTCCTAGAACAAGTATGCAGGCTACTCCCAAGTGTGGATATTCACCAGGTCCAAGGACATGGACCACGACAAGGCAGATCCTTGGAGAGATTTCACAAATAGGTGGATGAGGAGCATCTCCTCATATTGCAATGTCACCGTGTCCCTGCAGTAGGCCTTAAGATGTGCCTGGGGATCATCGTGCCCATTGTATTTTACCAGCTCAAGCATCTTGAAGTTAGGAGGCAACATTGCCTCCAAGCAAAAGCAGAGGTTTTGGAACGAATAGAAGGGTCCTAGTGGGCCGGGCCATAGGTTCTGGAAGGACACCTCCAACTTGACTATCCTCTAAAGTAATTGCCCTTGCATGTCCAGTGGAGGGGTGACAATGGTGGTGCCTACCGGCTGGGGCGGCGCTTGGAAGAACCAACCTACCACGAGAGGCATGACAACTTCATATTCCTCCCTGTGCTGCATCTCTAGGACATGGAAAGCTAGCCTGGGCGAGATCACTGAGCCAATCCCTTACTTGTGGAAGCACACTAGTTGATGAGCCAAAAGAGCCTACTCAAAGTGCCCTAGCTGGGGTGGCTGGTTAGATGGGCTAGTGTTCTGCATGGGAACCAGCCCGTCACCCACCGGAAGTTGAGTTCTGGCAATTGGAGTGGTGGGCAATAGAGGATGTGGTGCGAAGTGAGCGTCGAACGCCACAACAATAGATTGGTTAGGAGCCCGAGGCAAACCCATAGCTCCTGTAGGCACGATGATCGGTCAAGTGAAGTTGGTCCTAGTGACAACTAGAGGCGGCAAACCGAAGGTTATAGACAGTGGCATGGAGGCTGTCACGGTGACTGGATGTGGCTACAAAACTAGTTGCCAATGCTCTTGCTTGCGAATGGGTCTAGACAGGGGGAGCTAGCGGCCTCCGGAAGAGCCAAGTGAACTGGAAGAATTGAACTGAACTTAAAGGGAAGAACCAAAGAAAGGTAAACTTGTTCAATGCATTTGAAAGTGGCACCGCTTAACAAAAGTGGCAGGTATGCTAAGAAAAGATAATAGAAAACAAAATGAAAAGGTTGACTATGGGAGCCGTATGAGCGAGAGTCTAACTCGCTTAACCAAAAAGCACAACGGTCTCCCCAGTGGAGTTGCCAAAATTTTGTACCCTCTCTTTCATCCGGTGATCACCCAGAAGCCCAAGAGATTCTACCAACGAGGCTAGTAGATGAGCTCAGGTACAAAAAGGGAAAGATAATTGTAAGTAGCCCACTGCTACATGGGGTGGATGGCTCATGACACGAAGTCACCATCTTATTTTTGCGAAGAAAATAAGGAAAACTAGATGGGGAAGGAGTCATCCGCCATCGAAGGTAAAAGTGCAGAAACATAAAACAACAGCATAAAAATGAATGATGTTTCTACGAAAACTAGAGAAACTAGATAGGGGACTCAAGGTACTATTAGGGAAGGTGTTAGGCACCCCTAGATAGCCTAGGTAACCCTAACCTCTCTCCGACTCTAAGAAGGAAATTGGTACTAGTTAGCCTGGCCTACATCGGTAAGGATTCATGCTGGTGGCCTTATCCTGGAGGATTCACTAGGGCATCGGGAGGAGTATCCTTACTCCTTCCTATAAAACAAATGGGAAACATCTGGCGTGAGGATTCATGCAAGATCCAGCAGGAAAAGGGGTGAGGTAAAAGGCACGACAACTACCGTTATGGACCGTTGCCTGAAGAGCCGAAGGTCTAGTGAGACTACCAGTCGGCCTACCGGACATCTGGGTATGGGGCCAGATGAACACCTGGTATGTCGTGTCTCCTTCAGGGAATCATTGCACCCAGTCCCAAAAGACAAAAGAGGTAGGAAACCCTCATGGAGATAGTCATCTATAAGTGGAGACGATGCATTTGATGGTGGCCCAGCGTTTATGATAAAGAAACATCAGAAAATATGACGGTATAATCATTAGACGCGTAAAGAAACATGGGCTCTCATATGAAAACCCAGGAAATAGACCATGATGGAACTAATCTTGACCAATCCTTAGAGGATTCACTAAGTAGGGAGGAAGGATGCCGGTACCTTTTGGAAGCATATCCGAAGGAATGATCCCGGAATCATCCTTCGACCTTCCACCCGTACATGGGGAAAGGTCCAGCACGTCCATAATTATGAAAGGCATATAAAAGAAGTAAGAGAATATGACGAGAGAGAAGAGAGCTGTCCTCCCTAGTGCGCGTAGCATAGCATGGCCCTAGGGAGGGGCTCCTCTCACTAGAGGTGTACGAGGTTTACCTAAAAGAGAAGTTGGTGATAGTTGGAAGATCCTCACTCTAGTTAGTGCTCCCAAGAGTTCTTTATCCTTCAGGGGGTTCAAAAGAGAGTCCTCCGCAAAAACCTCAAAAAAGCGTCCCTTACATGGAAAGGACGTACCCTTATATAGGGAATTACTTTCCATGCAAGGCGATCCAAAGATGGTAAATTGAGAAACGTTTTGAATTCAGCCCCATGATTTATGCCATTCATTAAGCGCAAGATTCAAGTGATTGATCCTATGGCGACTTGATGTTCACGTTGAAATGTATCACCCAGAGATCAACTGGTTGCTGGGCCCAATGGGCTGGATGCCAGGAGAAAGGTATTAGCTGCCGAGATCAACCCAGTCATGGGTCTAGCGTGCTGAGGGACTCAATGTCCAGCCAAGAGAGTATCTAGCATCTCGGTCAGCGGCCGAAACTTAGCCCATAGTTCGAGGGATTAGCAGAGTTTCCCTTTCACCAAAGGAAAATCCACTATTCCACTAAAACTCTGTTAAAATCAGAGAGTTAGCCTTAACTCTTTGATGAAATTGGGAAGTTAGCATAAAGCCCCAAATGTGCTGATTCAAGGGGGAAATGCAGCGACAGGTAACTGGGATTGGGTACCAGCTTGCGAACTAGCTACCGTGTGCTTCACCCCGGAACCTAGCCTCGACCAAGTGGGAAGGGTTAATAAGCTTTACCCTATAGCCATCATAACATTACAGGTTTTACTCTATGCTCAGTTGTAACTTTACAAGCTTTCCTCTACGTCCAACTGTAACTTTATGGCCAGCCATAACACTACGAACTTTACTTTACAGCTAGCTTGAATTAAGGAATGGAAGTGTTGAAAATGGCACTTTCATCACACAATGCTCAGTATTTGCAGTAGTTCTGTTTGGCTGATGGAACAGTCATGGAAAATCACCGGCTGGCAAGAGTTCCATGCTGGAGACAGAACTGCCAGCTAATCTGTTCTACTTAACCGAGTAGTGGGCATGCTATCGGGTACCTATAGGCCGGTCACCGGCTACCTTTGGGCCGGCAGCCATGTTCTTCTACCGAGTCCCTTGAAGGAACAAAGGAAAGTCCTTCTTGCCTGGGGAAGAGCCAGGGAACCGGCAATCGAGGTGATGTACCAGCTTGCTAGTTGGCTATCGCATGTATTACCTGGCAAATAGTTTGGTGCTAAGCATGGGGATCAACAGTACAGTTGACAGAGTAGAATTTCTTTAAAAATAGCTCACAGAATTCAGCCCAAGTGTGAATAGATAGAGGAGTGTTTCAAATGTCTACACACCACATGTGATTAAATTCTTGTAAAATGTGTTTGAAATATTTTAATTTCACCGCATGTGCACGGGTTCAGATGTAATTAGTGTGCAAGTACGAGTTTGTCCATAGGAATTGATTTTGATTGGTGCTTAGCTAAATTGGTGTATTCAATTAGTGGAACAAGTAATTAAATTTCTTTTACAATTGCTCCATTCCAAATAATCACTAGGATGCTCTTTAAACGTGTATTATATTTGTATCTTCGAGAGAATTTTCATTAACTTTAATTTCTTCAACACTTAGAATATTTTGATTTTAAAAGTTAGTCTTTTAGTAAATGATTCAAATTTTGCACTGAAAGACTCTATCGAGTGAGTTTTACTTCCAAATATTTAATTTTTCTTAAGTCTTAAACATTCTACACTTCAATTTGCATGTAATTAAATATTTAACATTGAAAATGCATTAAACCTGTGAGCTAGCTCATGGGTAAACATCTCTACCTATGAACTATCTCATGGTACGTGAGATAAAAGTGAGTTTTAGATGTTTAAACAGTACAATTCAAATTTTCTGAAACTTCTAAGGGTTGTTCACTTATATTTTGGTTCTTTTTAATTATCTTAAAACATGACAGAAAACATAAAGCATGAAACACAACACATTACGAAAAACTTGTAGAAATAAAATACAACAGTCAACATTACATCAAACATAATATCATTCTCTAAATATTGTAACAAAGTTGATAGGGTAGGTGTTTGTAAAATTAAGTAAAAATATAAAGGAAAGGAAAAAGGAAAAGGAAAGAATAATTAATACTTCATTGTAATTTCTTCCTTTGAAACTTGCATAGGCTGAGAACTCTCTTTGTGTTTACTTTCGGTCTACTAGGTTGTCAATTTGGCAAGCCTTCCTTTTGACCTTGAGAAGAAGAGGAGGTCGTTAATCTCCCCTCGGAAGAAGTGAAAGGGTGAAGATGGGAGATGGAGGAGATAAAGAATGTCCTGTGAATGATGCTCAAAGGAAGAAAGGAGGGGGGGTTAGTTTCATGGCTATGAGACTATTTTATAGGTTGAGGGAGTGGCAGTTCATGAGCTAGCAATTAGCAAGGACATGGTGTACATCTGAATGTGTGAGATTGTTCCATGTAGGCCCACTTCTTTGCCTTGTCCATCCATGATCCCCATGGTTGAACATCAGCTAAATTAAATTTCACAGTTCTACTCTTATACATATTTTCTTGCAATTGCTCATCGAATTTCCTTTCAAATGCTCATTAAGAAATACCTTTCGTGAAGTATATCACATTATAGGGGAAATAATTCATCATATTTAATCCTTCATTATAATTGTAATTGCTATTACATCAACGAAATTCATCACACAGAATAACAAGACATAGGCTCGCAGTTTACCTAGTTAACCCACGAGTAAGTTCAAGGTTTAAAGGGCCAACCCATGGACTCTGCACTTATACATAAATTGTGATTTTTTCTGTGAATTAATCAATTTACCAGCAACCTAAAGAGTCAATTATCAATCAATCATTCCCTTTTCAGTAGGTAATCACCACAAATATAATTTAGGACTTAAAACTTAATTTATGCATCATTAAAGTGAATAAACGTGCATAATGCTCAAAAGTATAGTTAATCTTGTAATCATCATTACTCAATGCAAAATGTAACTAAAACTCTCATTAAAACACATGAATTAATATCCATAAAATGCACACTTTTGAGTCTGAACAAGTCCCCCATACTTAAGTTTTGCTAGTCCCTTAGCGAAATACTAAAATAAAACTATAAAAACTATGAAAATAATAAAGATTACTAAATAAAATTAACTAAAACTATGCTAGGCCACTTTCATAGGGAACACGACTACACTTAGTAGGTGCAACAAGCCTTTAAACACAAAATGTGTCTCTAGAGGGTTACCCTGGTGGCAGAGTTGTGTCTCTAGAGGGTTTTCAGTGGATACACCCACAAAGTCCAAAGAAATAAAAAGAGAAAGAGAAGGGAAACAGAACCAACCAAAGGATCATTTGAATCACCTGTTGCTATAAAAATTTTAGGGGAATGAGGTGGCTCAGTCTTACAACACTCCCTCTCCTTGCCCTTAAATTGAATAGACTCACTTTTAAAATGTGAACAAGGAGTCACATATTCATGAAAACCATCTGTCTCATGCAAGCAAGTGGAATTCACACCTTCACAACTCTCAATCAGGAATTAAATCATTAAAACAGGCACACATCTCACCAACAAAAGAGGGTAATTTAAGATATTCCCTTCCTTTCTAAGATATTGGAAAATGCTTTAGTCGATAGACAAGGGATAAGACAATTAATACACCATCACTCAAAATATTAAGTTGTTGATATGATAACATTCCACTTCATTCTCACATTCCAAGTGACCTCGAATATTCCCCTTTTTCGACCGATATTGACATTGATCCCTTGATTTTATTTTTTCTTTGATTCTTTTTTTTCTTGATTTTGATTTTCTTTTTTCTTTTTTTTCCAACAACTTCTCTTTTTTTTACATAATAATGCAAAGTAAATGACATAAGTAGCATTGCACTCTTAAAAACTAATAAGTGACCCTTAATCAATTAGTTTCAACACCTTATATCTCCATAACCTAATTCCCAAAGGAACTTCATGGTATATTAAAGCTCATACCCTTGCTACCTTCCTTCACATGTCCTCTAACTTAGAGAAGTTTGGGAGATACCTTAGGATAATGCTCACCAGAATGGAAAACTTTTCATACCATGATCATTTTTATGATGGCACTTGACATAGGTTTATCTCTCCACACAAATAGGGTAATGGGAAAGAAAAATAATTTACTTTAGAAAAACTAAGTTAACAAGGCATTAATTCAAATGAAACAGGAAGACTCAACCCTCTAAGGGCAATAGGTTACTTGGAATTGGCTCTGGAAATTCTCCTCTCAATATAATAGGGTCTTCTCATTAATTCTAATAGCAACACTTGAAACTTACATTACTCAAGTTTTGTTCTCAAATAAAAACATAAAAGATATTAAAGATGTGAAAATCAAAAATATCACAAATATCAGAAAAGAAAATTTGTGTTTTAAAATTTTGAACATTTTTAACATACTTAAATTTATGTACTTAAACATAAACCTCCCCCCCATACTTTAACTTTGCATTGTCCTCAATGTAAATGGAAAAGTTCAGTATAGACAAGAAAATTCATGATACATAAGGAATATAATAAACATCCCCAATATCAATCATGAAAATGTGATGCATGGTGAATAATGCATTAAACTTAATAGGATAAGTAAATTTGAAATGCATAAGTAATGTTGCAGAAATTGAATACAGTTGCTATGCATCAATAAAGAATGATGATAAGGATGTGATATAATTTTTCATAGAAATGGTATAATTGAAATAAAAACAGTGCTTATATATATATTTCTATGCTTGTGGAGTTATAATGTCTCACAAGAAAACCAGGTGGGTTATAAATAGACACCACCAAACTGTAGCCTTATTGGCTTAAGTTGTGTGGTGTTGTTCATCCCCTTCATGAGCTATGTGCCCATCAAGTAAACAGGGATTCTAAACAGATTGACTTGGAAGAGCTCCTTTATTTCTTAGATTAAGTGAATTAGATATTTGGTTCAGTTGTGTCTCGATTCTTTTAATAGCTTAATCACGAGTAGCAATTTGAGAGTTGGACTTTAATGTTGTTTCTACTCTTTACATTAAGTGTGCTAATTGTCTCTCAACATTTTGATCATGAACTGGTTGAGTTTGATTTAAATTTAAAGAACTATTGTTCATTGTATTTGTTTCAATAAAAGGCTGCCTTACAGATTGAGGTGGTTGTTGTCCTAGGTTTTTCCAAGAAAAATTAGGATGGTTCATCCACCTAGGATTATAAGTAGGGTTAAAATTAGAGTTGTTACATTTATTATAAAATAAAGTATTAACATCTTCAAATTGATGTAAAATAGGACAGTCTTTTCCAACATGACCTATGGCAAAGCAACTTGTACATTTAGGCATGTTAGGCTCAGTTTTTTGTTTAAGTAGTAGTTTATCAATTTTATGTATCAAGCTAGCCATTTTAGCTTCTAAGGCAACATATGGTTTAATAATATGTACTTTCCCATTAGGCAATTCTTTTTACTAAATATTCTAAGAATTTCCAAGTATTATCTATTCCTTAGTTCAAAAATCCATCTTGACTCAAAGATTCTAAGAGTGTCTTTGTTTGATAATCGATTCCTTCATAAATAGTTTAGATTTGGGTGACTCTCTCTACTCAATGATGTGGACATTGAGCTAGGAAGTCACAAAATCTTGCAAAATATTTCCAAAAAGGTTCTCTTGGTTTCTGTCTACAATTTAAAATTTCATTCTTCCTTTTAATTGTGACATGCATTGGATAGTATTTTCCTAGAAATTCAGAACAAAATTGATTCCAATTGGTAATAGAATTTGGTTGTAAACTCTATTACCATTTTTTTGCAATATCATTTAAAGCAAAAGGAATATACTTTAGTTTAATTCCATTAACAGACATGTTTGGTACTTTCATCATATTGCAAACTTCATTAAATTCTTTTAAAAACCAATAAGCATCTTCGTTTTCAAATCCGTGAAATTTTGGTAACTAGTTGATATAATTAGAATTTAATTCGAATTTGTCATTAGCACATTTAGGAAGTGTTATGCAGGAAGGTTCATTCATTAAATTAGGGTAAAACATACTACCTATTGTTTGTTCTCTAGGTTGTTCTTGCTGTGGGGCAGCTACAATTGTTTTTCTTGTAGGTGTTCGGATTAACTTATGAGATGAATCTCTTGACCAACCTGACATACAATATTTAAATATAAAAGAAGATTTGCTTGTGTACCATCATTAGGTAAGCTTTGGCTCCCATTCCATGGTGTCATGCAACAAATGCATCTATTTACAATAGTACCACAACTATAGTAAATGATATAAAATTTCAGACCTGATATAAACTTGCAACAAATGTTCATATTGTTTTGAGCACAATACAACAAAGATGTTCCAAAATAAATAGCAAACATTGTAAGTGTTCAACAAAGGAGGCTTTTGACACAATCCACAAACAGGTTCATTGGTAAACTGGTGTACCCTCAAACTAACTCGTGGATAAACAGAAAATGCGATGCACAGAGTTGCAAAGTATTTGCAAAGGGAATTAAATCATGCAACTACACTATAGAAGCAGGCAAGGTTAGTTGATGAATAAGTTCGACATTGTAGCTTCCATCTAACAATTGGATCTTGTAATAATAGAGATTATCCCATGTACTATAAATAAGAGTATCTCCATTGATGAAACAAAAAGCCCTAATCTTTCCTTCATATGGCATGCCAAGTTCTCCAGATCCTCCAGTTGTAATTCTATGTAGACCCGACTCTATTCCCATTTTTCAATGTCCTATACTCTCCAAATTTCAAATATCATTTCAGCATCCCATCATCAAATTTAACTAAGAGATGCAGGTTCTCCATTAATTCCTCCAAATAAAGTTGTACCCTCTCTTTCATCCAGCTATCACCCGGAAGCCCATAGGGTTTCGCCAACAGAGCTAGTGGATGGGCCGAGGTACAGAGAATTCAAAGGTGATTGAGGGAGCGCATTGCCACGTGGGGCAGATGGCTCGTTAAACATAGTCGCCACCTTATTTTTGTGTAGAAAATAAGGAAAACCAGATGGGGAAGTGTCCTTCCACCATCAAAATGGTGAAAACTTCAAAAATGATGTAAAGTCATGTAAAACTTTGTGGAAAACAAGAGAACTAGAAATAGGACTCAAGGTACTATTGGGGAAGGTGTTTGGCACCCCTAGACAGCCCAAGTAATTCTGACCTCTCTCCGGCTCTAAAAACGGAATACAATAATAATCAGCCCAACCAAACACAACCTCACCTTGGAAGACTCTCCAGGGCATCGGGAGGGTAGCTTTGCTCCTCTCAATAAATGGGGACTGTGCGAGTATACATATGCATACACCCGGACGGCCGGCGTTGGTAAGGATGTATGCCGACGGCCTCATCCTATATGATTTGCCAAGGCATCGGGAGGAATAGTCTTATTCCTTCCGATAAAGCAAGTGAAAATCAACCAATGCAAGGATTCACATGGGATCCGATGTGAAAAAGAGAGAGAGAAAGGCATGGTGGTCACCATTATGGACCGTTGGCTGAAGAACCAGAGGTCTGGTGAGCTAGCCAGCTGGAACGCTGAACTGTCGGGTAAGGGGACCAGCGTCCACTTGACATTCCGCCTCTCCTACTAGGGACAGGAGTTCATGTACCCAATTTGGCCAGGGTTGGCAAGGATTCATGCCGACGGCCTCATCCTGGAAGCCTTTCCGGGGCATCAAGAGGGCAGCTTTGCTCCACCCAGTAAAGAGGAACCGTCAAGGTGTACATACTCATACACCCGGATGGCTGGCGTCGGCAAGGTTGCTTGCCAACGGTCTCATCCCGAAAGCCTTTCCTGGGCATCAGGAGGGCAGCTTTGCTCCTCCCAATAAAGGGGAACCATCGAGGTGTACATACTCATACACCCAGACGGTCAGCGTCGGCAAGGATGCATGCTGACGGCCTCATCCTGGAAGCCTTTTCGGGGCTTTGGGAGGGCAGCTTTGCCTCTCCCGGTAAAGGGGAACCATCAAGGTGTACATACTCATACACCCGGACGGCCAGCGTTAGCAAGGATGCATGTCGACAGCCTCATCCTAGAAGCCTTTTCGGGGCTTCAGGAGGGTAGCTTTGCCGCTCCCAATGAGATAAGCGGGAATTAGGTAAAAACGTGAATATAGACATGGTAGCCACTGCTACGGACCTCTGGCTAGAAAGCCAGAGGTCTGATGGGTCTGCCTACCAGACATTCTGGTTTGGGGTCGAATGTTCACCCAATATGTCACCTCCACTTCCGGGTGTAGAAATTTCTGCACCCAGTCCTGAAAGACAAGAGAGGCAGACACCTTCGGAGAGACGGTTGTCTGTAAGCAGAGACGACACGTCTGACGATGGCCAAGCATTTCAATGAAAAGGGACAAAGAAACCCAACGATATGCTCGTAAAAACACGTAAGGAAACATGGGTTTCCATATAAAATCTCAAAGAATGAATCCTGACCGAACTGATCTTGACCTACTAGGTGGATTTACCCGATGGGGAGGGAGGCTGCTACCTTCAGAAGTGTATTCGAAGGAATGATACCTAGGCATATCCTCCAACCTTTCCCTTTGCATGGGGAAGGTCTAGTACAGTCAGGGTTCGAACAAAAGAGGCTAAATAAGAAGCATGATGGCAATGGAGAAGGGGCTTACCTGCAAGGAGACGTTGACGATGGTTGGAAGTCCTTACTCTGGTGTGGCAATAGGACGTCAGTGCTCCAAGCAACTCTCCTCTGAAATCGCTCCTTCAGAACGTCGGAAAAAGCCTCCCCTTTGCATGGAACGGAGGGCCCTTTATATAGGGAATTACCTTCCATTTTGGGTGATCCTGAGATGGGAAACCCCGCGTACGTTTTGGTTTAATCCTGTGATCCATGTGATTGATTGATTACAGGATTTAAATAATTAAATCTTGCCATATCTTTCCATTAGATTTGAATTATTTACCTAGGCGTTTAACCAGCAACCATGGCAGGTTGGCTAGCTGCCGGGTAAGGGAGATCGACATGCGCTAGGAATATAGCTAGTGGTTCAGGGGAATAGGTAGTGGTGGATAGCTAGGATTGTGCACCGGATGATGACCCGGTGGCCATGCACTTTACCCTGGAAGTCGAACTAAGCTTTGCCTATAGCCATCGTAACCTCACGGCATTTACCTTGCCTCCCCCCATCTGGAAAATGGTACTTCCGCCCTTGGATGCCTTGTATTAGCAGAAGTTCCATGTGGTGAGTCGTTTTCTCTCCTCTAGCGGCTACGGGCATGTTAATGGGTATCTGCATGTTGGCTGCTGGCTAATCATGAGCTGGCAGCCATGTTTTTTTTGCGTGGTCCTTTGTTCAGAGCGAAAGGGGACTTTCACAACTGGGGAAGAGTTTTGAACTGGCCGTCGGATACTTTACCGATGTGTCGGTGGGTGGTCGACTAATTTACCCAGCAGCCCAATAGGTGTTGAACATGGGCGTCAACACCAACGTAGTGGAACTTCACTAGGGAGGAGTTTGGGGGAACCGACCGTCGTGTGATATACCGGTGTGCCAGTGGGTGGCCAGTTGATTTACCTAGCAGCCGGTAAGTGTTAAGCATGGGGGTCAACAAAAGCTAACTCAACTAAATCATAGAATGAAATTGCCATTGCACCTATAGGGTATGGGACAGGTAGGAGCTTCATTGATTCATCTTCAATATTGGTGGCAATGATCGTGATTCCATCAATATATGAAGTAAATGAGGTGTACAACTTGTTATGAAGTAAATGATTCCATCAATAATCACATGATTCCTATTATTCATTGGTCTTCCTCCAAAATAAACTTCTCTGATTGGTTGCCATTGGTGTTTGTCAAAATGATAAACTAACAAATACTGCCAATTAGTCCAAATCTCAACTAGTTCTTCCCAACAAAATAATTTGTGCACAGTCCTTCTATCAATACCCTTAAATGTTAGAACTGCACTTGAATCAAGAAAGATATGCTTATCTTTATTCGGGTTTGGGAGTATCAATTCTATGTTTGTAACAACATTTTTTTATCCCAATGTCAACTTTGTAAGAAAAATGTTCTGCATAAGACCAGTAAATAATTAATCCACCATCACATCCTAAAATATTGTGAACTCCTTCTAGTGATATGGGTGGAATTCTTGCCTCGAAGTCAATTCCATGATAAATATATTTTCCTAGAAGTGCATTATATGAAATCACTCCACTAACTGTAACAAAAGTAATGCTTTGAAATGAATGCATGTACACTCCTGCTTACACAACTTAATTTGCATATTTCTCTTGCTAGAAAATAAGTTAAAACCTCGCATAAGACATCTATGGGAATCTCCATTGCTCACTAAAGTTCATTTGGCACAAAACAATACATTTAGTTAGAAAGAGAATCAACTCAATGTATCTAATTTTCATGAAATAAATGTGAAATATTCAAGTATAAATATGATTAAAATGACTGCACAATACTTTCCTAAAAAATTTGCCAGTTGAAGCTCATCCACGAACTTATTTCATGGTTAGAGATGCTTACCCACGAGGCATCTCATGGGTAGACCTATAATTTGCTAATTACTATCAAATCTCACCATTCGATCACTCAATTACCTGACTAAACCTATAAAAACCATTAATGCTCCTTCATGCATTAGCCCTTGTTTCACGACCTATTGAAACTATTCACCTTCTTCCACGAAGCACACCATGGCCTCAACTTCCAGTGCTCCTCCTACTTCATCGTCAACTTTTGCTTGGATAAAGATGTTGAATTTCAAGAAGTTTAGACTAAATGCACAAATGTGACATGATGAAGGCAAACAAAAGATAAAAGGGGTCATTTGGGTGCAAGAACTGAGAATAGTAAAAGAAGACACAACTGAGTGTCTTAGATAGAGTAAGGAAGCTTCTCTTGTTGTTCCAAATTTCCTTAAAGAGAACATAGCTCCGTATATTGAAAGAGAAATAGGGTAGGAGAGGTTATCTCACCCTAGAAATCAATTAGTTCAAGAATTATTTCGAAAAAGGTGTATATTTTGGTTCCATAAAGAGGTGTTCTGTTTAGCCACAAGTGGTTCTATTAAAATTAAAAGTAAAACCTATTTTTCAAGCCTGTGGCAAACAACACGTAGGAGGTCCATGTCTACTGAGGAATGGATGAAGTTGATGCAATTTGATAACTTTAAACTTGCAGTAGTTGATTAGCATATAAGTAGCTGCATCCATGACAAAATGAGGGAAAATATTTTGAAGGATTTGAAATATCAGTTGAACCATTTTGAAACTAAAGTACGGAGGGAATTCACTTGCCTTCCCCATGAAGTAATTCAGGCCATAGATGATCACACTCTCCAAGCATGGCTAGATGAGTGTGAAATTTGGCCCAAGAACATTTTGGCACAAAATATAGTCCATACTAGGTCTGAATTGTGGTTCACAAAGATTTTGTATTTTGTTGTCACCAAGGAATTAAATGCATCCACTGTTACTAGAGATATGGTTTTTGCTTGCCTCCTAGAAGATAGGGATGAGAGGGAGAAGTATGAATTTTTGATTCAACGATATCTCTCACTGGGAGAGAATTTTGAAGTTTCAGAAATTGCAGCTCAGTGTGCTCTTTATGATTGGAGAAAATGCATGGCTGAGAAAGCCTCTTTTGCAGCTAAGATGGCTGAAGTTGAAACTCTTCAGAAGGTAGTAGAGGTGACCATTAAAGAGGAGCCACAAGATTTTGATTTCATGCATGTTAGTAACAATGTACCCTTCAGTACCACAAGAGGGTGAAAGAGTTACTAATAAGCAGCAACAGCAGGAAGACAGAGAAGAAGAAGAAGAAGAAAAACACCACCACCACCAACAACAACTATAAGAACAAGAGCAAGAAGTGGAGGAAGACCAACAGGAGGGGGATGTTTCAATAGCAAGACAGGAGGAAGAGGAGTCTAAAGATAGTGATGATGATATCACCCTAGGTGCATATCTTCATCAATGCAAGAAGACACTTCCTTCTTCCTCAAGTGTATCAATCCCAGATGAGATCCCTCCTATTGTGGAGGCTGAAAATCAGATGGATTTTTAGGTAACAGTTATATTTTTAATTTGACTTTGATCTCCACTTTAAATTAATTTGAATGTTCATGTCTCATTTGTGCTTAATTTTAATTTTCAGGAGGAAGGACCTATGGTAGGACCAATTGTTCCTACAATAGACTTCCACGATTTTGAAGGGGTAGATCAGACCATTCATGAAGCAATACTCTTTACTTCAAAAGAGGGTCAAGTAACATTTTAAAATTAAACTCCCCTTTCAGTTTTGTTTTTGTTTTTTTTCTATAGTTTTTGATAACTAATCATGACTTAGTTTTAACTTTCTTTTTCTTATATGTGTGTGTATGTTATAGCATGCCCCAATAGAGGAGATTCTCTCCTCTAAGAGAGAAGAGAAGGAAGGAGGGACTACTGACAGTCCTCCTATTCCAGGCCAATCAGAGGGGGATTTAGGGCAACTAGAGTTTACTACCGAGCAAACAGTTGAACCAAGTGGAGTGGGAGATAGAGTTGATACAAAAGAGATTCCACTGATTCCAAACAAAGAAATAGTGGTTTATTCTCCACCCACTGAATAGAGTGCAAGAGCTGCAAAACCTTCAACACCATCCTCTTCTTAGTTTACAGAACTAGCCCAGAAAGAAGAAATAAATTCAATAATTTTCAAAAATGCTAAGGCTTAGAATTGATTCTAACAAATCAAGGGCTTTGATATCTTATTTAGCAGGCCAGTGGATTTTGATTTCATGGATGAGATCATGGAATTGCTTGATTTTCACGGGTAGCTGAAGATTATCCCAAGGTCAGGTAACAATTTTAAAGTTGAGAATTTAGTACCTGCCTTTTATGCAAATTTGCATCGAGAGGATGGTGTGCATATTAGTAATGTCATAGAGGTAAATATTCATTTAACACCTGAATTTGTGTATGAAAGCCTAGAGTTAAGAAATGAGGGTGTAGAGATCCTCAAATCTTCTACAATGGCTGAATGGTCAAAATAAGATATGAAGGATTGTATGGCCATAAACCCTTGAATCAACTTGTTCAATAGGCTGAAATACATGAAGGGTAAAGTACATATGGTTGCATTAATACTGATCAGAACTAGTTACCAAAGATTTGGACATGATTTGGAACTGTCCATTTTTGTAAAAATTGCAACATATGCAGTGTTAAACAAAATTCAAGTGAATTGGTACAAGATATTCATCTCAAAGATCACCAACATTAAGAAGAAATTGTTTTATGGTGATCTTATCTATCAATTGGTGTCAAGCTCTTCTGATTTATCTTCCTGGATAGTGAAGAAATTGAAGTCCAAGGTGCTAACTACCAAGGATTTGAAACAACTCTTAAGAGAAGATAACTTGGCACCTCAGATCCATAGTGAACCATCCATTTCATAGCATCACAGCAAAGAGGGCTAGCCTCTATATCAGAAAAGATGGACACTGTGCTAGAACAGATTGCATCTCTAAAGGAAGAAGTTGCAACACTCAAATCTAGACTCCCCGAGAAGTAGTTGTAATCTCCCTTCCTTTTTGTATGTAGTTCAAACATTTGGAGAGACAACTCCCCATGATGTAAGCATTATAATGTTTAATGCAAGTGTTTTAAGTTTAATTTTGTGTGTATTACACTTGTATATATTCTGTGGTTTGTTTCCTTTTAAAATTTTTCATTCAACAGTTCAACAGAGAAGTATCCATAAAACTTGTTCAAATTAAACAATTATAGTGAAATCAATTTCATGAACACATTTTGTTACAGTCATGCATGTTCTGTGGTTTGCCTTCTTCTCAAATTTTCTAATCATTTAGCAATCCACCAAATTGTATTTCTCTTTAAAAATCCTCTCTTAATCATTCAAATTATGAAATCACATTTTAATCATACTCAGATGATTAACATCATTTAGTTTCAATAAATCCTATGCTTAAAAATAACATTTTTCAACAAACAGAACCTTATTTGGCTCACAGGGTAATATCCACGAGGTTGGTCTATGGGTAACCTGCGAACTAACGTGTGGTTTATCCCCAAAAGTTCTTTTTCTTTTCAATGTACCTTGTGGGTAAACAAGATAACCTACGAACTAACCTTGTGGGTAAACTCAATTACCAACAAAGTGACTCAAAATAAAACATAGTAGCTAACAATTCGAATAATTATTTTGTATTAACACATTGCAGCTTAAGTAAATATACTGTATAAGTCTAAATTTTTTTCTTTTCTTTTTCATATGTATATACTTATGATTTCTTTTTTTATGTTTGTATTCTTATATGTTTTTGTATTTATATTATATATATATATATTTTTTTTTTATAGTACTCTTTTAATCTTCTTCTAAGTTAACAACCTCTACCTCTTTCCTATCGAAATATTTTAGAAAATGTTTTAATCTTTGACCATTAACTTTAAAAATCTCATTAAGGATCCTCCAAATCTACTACTCCATATGAATAGACATGTTTAATAACAAATGGACCAATCCATCTAGATTTCAATTTTCCTGGGAAAGAGTGTAGTCTTGAATTATATAATAAAACTTCTTGTTCTTTTTCAAATATTCTATGTAAAATTCTTTTATCATGCCATACTTTCATCCTTTCTTTAGCTATTTCTGAACTTTCATAGGCTATATTTCTTAATTCCTCTAACTCTACTAATTATACTTGTCTATTACTACCTACTATTTTTATACTTAAATTCAATTGCTTAAGTGCTTATAACGCTTTATGTTTTAATTCCACAAGTAAATGACAAGCATTTTCATATACTAATTTATATGGAGTTGTTCCTAATATTGTTTTATAAGTTGTTCTATATGCCCAAAGAGAATCATCTAGCTTATCTGACCAATCTCTCATAGTGGTGTTTACTACTTTTTCTAAAATTCCTTTAATTTACTTGTTAACACTTTCAACTTGTCCACTAGTTTGCAAATGGTAAGGGGTAGCTAACTTATGCAACACTCCATATCTTTTCAATAATTTCTCAAAGTTTTTGTAACAAAAATGAGTTCCCCTATCACTAATAATTGCTCTTGGAATACCAAATCGAGACATTATATTAGATATCAAAAATCTCATTACTATTATAGAGTCATTAGTTTTAGTAGGGATTGCCTCTATCCATTTGGTTACATATTCTACTACCAAGATGATATAAACAAAACCATTTGAATTTGGAAAAGGTCCCATGAAATCTATACCCCATACATCAGAAACTTTTACTTCTTGGATAGGATTTAAAAACTTAATTAATTAAAACTTAATCTAAAGACAACCAAATAAAATTAATTAAAACTATACTAGGCCACTTTCGTTTGGAGCATGACTACACTTAGTAGGTGTAGCAAGTCTTTAAACCCCTAGGTTACCCTAATGGCGGAGTTGTGTCTCTGAAGGGTTTTCAATGGACACACCCACAAAGTTCAAAGAAAAAAGAAATAAAGAGAGAGAGAAAAGAAATAGAACCAACAAAGGATCATCTGAATCACCTGTTGCTATGAAAATTTTAAGGGAATGAGGTGGCTCAGCCTTATAACACTCCCTCTCCTTGCCCTTAAATTGAATCGACTCTCCTTAAAATGTGAACAAGTCACCTATTCATAAAAACCATCTGTCTTGTGCAAGCAAGAGGAATTCACACATTCACCACTCTCTATCAGGAATTTAATTGTTTAAAACAGGCACACATCTTACCAACAAAAGGGGTAATCTAAGATATTCCCTTCCTTCTTAAGATATTGGAAAATGCTTTGGTCAGTAGACAAGGGATAAGACAATTAATATACTGTCACACGAATTGCTTAATTGTTAATATGATAACATTCCACTTCAACCTTTTTATCCAAGGTGACTTCAAATATCCCCCTTTTCTACCCAAATTGACACTAATTCCTTGATTTTCTTTTTGATATATATTTTTTCTTTTTCCCTTTTTTTTCACAACTTTTCTCTTCTTCTTTTTCGATTGATTTTCACTTTTTTTTTCTTTTCTTTGTTTTTGTTTTGTTTTGAAATACATATGAAAGCTATTCACAATTCTTTTCCATTAATAAAATGTAAATACATAGAATAGATGACAACTATCATTGCACTTTAAAAACTAATGAGTGACCCTTAATTAATTAGCTATAACACCTTATATCTCTATAACCTAATTCCCATTGAAACTCCATGGCATAATAAAGCTCATACCTTTGCTACCTTCCTCTACATATCCTCTAACTTAGAGAAGTCTGGGAGATACCTTAGAATAATTCTCACCAAAATGAAAGAATTGTCATAAAATGATCATTTTTGTGGTGGCACTCAGCATAGGTTCATCTCTCCACACAAACAGGGTAATGAGAAAAGAAAATAATTATTCTAGAAAAACTAGGTTAGTAAGGCATTAATTTAAATGAAACAGGAAGACTCAACCCATTGCACAATTTAATTTGGAATCTATCTCCTCTAAGGGCAATAGGTTGCTTTGAATTGGCTCTAGTGATTCTCCTCTCAAGTATGATAGGGTCTTCCTATTAGTCCTAATAGCAACACTTGAAACTTACATTCTTTCAAATTTGTTCTCGAATAAAAAAAAAAGATATTAAAAACGTGAAAATCAAAATTATCACAAATATTTGAAGAATTTCTTTTAAAATTTTTAACATACTTAAACCTCCCCCTCGTACTTAAACTTTGCATTGTCCTCAATGTAAATGGAAATGTTTAGTATAGAAAATGAAGTATGTGATGCATGCTGAATAATGCATTGAACTCAACAAGCTAAGTCATTCGAAATACATGAGTAATGCTACAAAACTTAAATGTAATTGCAATGCCTCAGTAAAGAGTAAGGATAAAGGTGTAATACTTTGGGAATTACAAAAATAGTATAATTGAAATAATATTCTTATGGATTTCTAATGGCTCACAAGAAAACTAAGTGGTTTATAAACAAACACCACCAAACTGCAACCTTGTTGGCTTAAGTTTTGTGGTGTTGCTCATCCCCTCCATGAGCCACATGCCCATCAAATAGGCAGGGATTTTGGATAGATTGACTTGGAAGAACACCTTTGTTTCTTAGATTGAGTGAGTTAGATATTTGGTTCAATTGTGTCTTAATTCCTTTAATAGCTTGATCACGAGCAGCAATTTGAGAGTTAGACTTTATAGCTATTTCTACTCTTTACATTAGGTGTGTGAATTGTCTATCAATATTTTGATCATTAACTTGTTGATTTTGATTTAATTTTAATGAACTATTGTTCATTGCATTTTGTTCAATAAAAGGCTGTCCTACAGATTGATTCGGTTTTTGTCCTGAGTTTTTCCATGAGAAACTAGTATGGTTCTTCCATCTAGGATTATAAGTAGGATTAAAAATAGAATTATTGCATTGATTATAAAATAAGGCATTAACATCTTCAAATTCATGTAAAATAGGGCATTCCTCCATAACATGACCTATGGCAAAGCAACTTGTACATTTAGGCATATTAGGCTCAATCTTTTGTTTGAGTTGTAATTCATCAATTTTATGCAATAAGCTAGCCATTTTAGCTTCTAAGGCAACATATGGTTCAACAACATGCACTCCCCTAGCTACAGAAATTTTGCTCTTGACTTACTTCAATAACACTTTCCCATTATGCAGTTCTTTTGGCCAAGTCTTCCAAAAATTTCCAAGTATTATCTATTTCTTGGTTTAGAAATCCATCTTGACTCAAAGATTCTAGGAGTGTTTGTGTTTGATAATTTATTCCTTCGTAAATAGTTTTGATTTGGGTAACTCTCTCTATTCCATGATGTAGACATTGAACTAGAAGATCACAAAATCTTGCAAAATATTTCCAAAAAGGTTTTCTTGGTTTTTGTCTACAATTTAAGATTTCATTCTTTCTTTTAATAGTGGCATGCATTGGATAGTATTTTCCTAGAAATTTAGAACAAAATTGATTCCAATTGGTAAAAGAACTTGGTTGTAAATTATATAACCATCTTTTTATAATATGTTTTAAAGAAAAAGGAATATACCTTAATTTAATGGCATCAACAGACATATTTGGTACTTTCATCATATTGCAAACTTCTCTAAATTCTTTTAAAAACCAATAAGCATCTTCTTTTTCAAATCCATGAAATTTTGGTAACTGGTTAATATAATTGGAATTTAATTCAAATCTGTCGTTAGCATATTCAGAGAGTGTTATGCAAAATGGTTCATTCATTAGATTAGGATAAAACATGCTACCTATTATTGGTTCTCTAGGTTCTTGTTGTGGGTCAGCTATAATTGTTCTTTTCTTAGGTGTTCGGACTAGCTTATGAGATGAATTACTTAACCAACTTGACATACAGCATTATGTAAGCTTTGACTCCCATTCCACGTTGCTATGCAACAAGTGCATTTGTTTATAGTAATACCATAACTGTAGTAAATGGTGTATGAAATTTCATAACTAATATAAAACTGTAACAAGAACTAATATAGTTTTGAGTACAGTACAACTGAGATGTTTCAAAATGACATAAAACATTGCAAATGTTTAACAATGGATTTTTTGAAATAACCAATGGGTACATTCATTGGTAAACTTGTTTACCCACAAACTAACTCTGTTGATAAATAGAAAATACTAGGTGCATAGTTGTAAAGTGTTTGCATAGAGAATTAAATCATGCAATCACATTGTAGAAGCAAGCATGGTTAGTTGATGAATAAGTTCCACTTTGAAACCTCTATCTGACAGTTGGATCTTATAATAATATAGGTTATCCCATGCACTTTAAATAAGAGTATCTCCATTGATTAAACAGAAAGTTCTGATCCTTCCTTCATATGGCAAGTTAGGTTGTTCAAGATCTTCTAGCTGTAATTTTATGTAGACCTTACTCCATTCCCATTTTTCAATGTTCTATACACTCTAAATTTCAAATTTCATCTTAGTATCTCACCATCGAATTAAACTAAGAGATGCAGGTTCTCCATTTTTTCCTTCAAATAAAGCTAATTCAATTATGTCATAAAATGAGATTGCTAATGCACTCATAGGGTGTGGGATTGGAAAGAGTTTTACTGATTCATCTTCAATATTGATGGCAATGATTGTGAGCTCGTTAATGTATTGAAGTTTATAACTGGTTATGAAGTAAATGGTACCATCAACAATCACATGATTTCTATTATTCGTTGGTCTTCTTCCAAAATAAACTTTTCTGACTAGTTGCCATTGGTTTTGTCAAAATGATAGACTAGCAGATACTACCAATTAGCCCAGATCCCAGCTGGTTCTTCCTAGAAAAATAATTTGTGCATAGACCTTCTATTAGTGCCCTTAAATGTTAGAACTGCACCTAAATCAAGTAAGATATGCTTCTCTCTATTTGGGTTTGGGAGTATTAATTCTACGTTTGTAACAGGGTTTTTTATCCCAATGTCAGCTCTATAAGAAACATATTCTCCATAAGATCTGTAAATAATTAACCTACCATCACAACCTAGAATATTGTGAACTCCATCTAATGTTGTAGGTGGAATTCCTGCCTCAGAGTCAAGTCCATGATACACATATTTTCCTAAAAGTACAATATTCAGACTCAAAAGTATGCATTTTATAGATATTAATTCATGTGTTTTATTGAGTTTTAGTTGCATTTTGCATTGAGTAATGATGATTGCAAGGTTAACTATGCTTTTAAGCATTATGTACGTTTATTCACTTTAATGATGCATGAATTAAGTTTTAAGTCGTAAATTATATTTGTTAGTGATTGTTCACTGGAAAGGAAGTAATTGAATGATAATTGACAGTTTAGTTTGCTGGTAAATTGATTAATTCATAAAAAAAAAATCACAATTTATGTCTAAGTTACAGATCTTGTGGTTAAAGAAAGTTCTTAAACCACGAACTTACTCCATAGCTAAAGTTGTTAAACCATGGACCCATGTATTGCTTTTTCTATGCGATGAATTTCATTGATATAATGACAATTTCAATTATAGTGGATGATAAAATATGATGAATTATTTCTCTTGTAATATAATGTACTACACTAAGGGTATTCTTTGATGAGCATTTGTAGGGAAATTCAAATAAGAGTAGAATTGAGAAATTGAATTTAGCTGATCCTCGATTATGGAGAATGTGGACGGATAAGGTAAAGAAGTGGGCTTGCATGGAATGATCTTATATGTCTAGATGTGCACTACATCCTTGCTAATTGCTAGCTAGTGAACTGCCACTCTCTCAATCTTTAAAATAGTCCTGTAGCCATGAAACCAGCCCCCCCTCTCCTTCTTCATCTAGGCACCATTCAAAAGCACATTCTCCATCTCCTCCATATTCCATCTTCCACCCATTCACTTCTTCCGAGAGGAGATTAACAACTTCCTCTTCTCCTACCAATTCCTTAGTGTATTTGCTATTCTTTTCTTTACTTGAGCGTATCCTTGAAGGAAAGACTCTTGGTGCTGGCTGCTTCCTCCTCTATTCCTTGGTGTAATTGCGGAGTGACACTTAAAATCTCATTTCAAGGTTGAAAGGAAGGCTCACCAGCTTGACGACCTGGTGGACTAGAAGTAAAGATAAAGAGAGTCTCTAGCCTGAGCAAGTTTTGAAGGGTGAAAATTGCAGTTGAGGCATTAGGTGTTCTTTCCTTTTCCTTTTTATTCACTTTTACATTCACCTATCTTATCACATCTGCTTTAATATTGAGAGAATGATATTATGTATGATGTAATGTTGAATGTTTATTTTTAATTTTATTTCTACAAGTTTTTCGTAATGTGTTTTGCTTTATGTTTTATGTGTTAGTTGTCATATTCTTAAGATGAAAAGAACAAAAATATAAGCAAACAATTCTTAGATGTTTCAGAAATCTTGAATTGTACTTAATTTCATCTGAAACTCACTTTTATTGTGTTTACCATGAGATATATTGTGGGTAAAGATGTTTACCCACGAGCCAACCTTGTGAATTTATGCATTTTCATTGAATCGCACTTAAATGCATGCGAATTGAAATATAGAATGTTTAAGAATTAAGAAAAATTAAGTATTCTAAGTGGGGAAGAAATTAAAGTTAATGAAAATTCTCTGGAAATTACAAATATAAAAATCGATCAAAGAGCATACTAGCGATTATTTGGGACAGAGCAACCATGACATTGCTTTAGGATTAATTGTTCTAGTAATTGAATACACCAATTTAGCTAAACACCAATCAAAAACAATCCCTGTAGACAAACTCATACTTGCACACTAATTACATCTAAACTGATGCACTTACAGTGAAATTAAAATATTTTGAACACACATTATTAAGAATTAATTTCAAAAAGTTCGAGCAAATTTTTGGTGTTGTTGCCAGGGATTCAAATTTCTTGCAATTGGTGCTACTTTTTGCTATTTTGGGTTAGTTAGGATTACAATAGAATTTATTTGCATTGACTGTTATTAAATTTTATTTGAAAGCCTTATTGCCATTCTAGAGTACAGACATTTTACAAACAAAGAGGAAATTTATGTAGAATCTAATCCAGAAAACAAACTTGACGTGGAACTAGAAGACAATACAGAAATCGAAAATAGTAAAGAATTTGAAGATAAAAACTATTAAGAAAAACATTACAAATGGAGATAAGTTATCAAATGAAAATCATTTGCCATTTCCACATAGAATGAGAAATATTAAGGAACAAGAATTAGGACAAATTAGTAAAGTATTTGAGCAAGTTAAATTCAATATACCATTGTTGAAATTATTAGATAGGTTCCTTCTTATGCCAAATATCTTAAAACTCTTTGTACCAAAGATAGAAGGAAGAAAATATTAAGAAAAGCATTTTTAGCTAAGGAAGTAATATCTCTGTTAATTAATCCTACACCTAAAAAATTAAATGATCCAGGAACTCTTGTTATTTCTTGTTATATAGGAGATTGTTATTTCAATACAATGTTAATAGATTTAGGAGCTAGAATTAATGTTATGCCTAATTCAGTTTATGAGAAGTTAAAATTGGATAATATCAAACCTACTAGAACAATTATTCAACTAGCAAATAAATCTACAAGAATACCTTTAGGTAAAGTGGAAGATATTTTAGTAAGGATTATGAAATTTGTCTATCTTGTTGATTTTACTGTAATAGAAACAAATGCTTCAAATAGAAATCAAGATCAAGCTATAGTTATTTTAGGAAGGCCATTTTTAGCTACAATTGATGCTTGTATAAGTTGTAGAAATGGTTAGATAGAATTAGCTTGGGATGCTCAAAAGTTAGAATTGAACATCTTTAATGGAGTCAAGAAAAATCTTAAAGAGCTCCAATTTAAAAATTTTAAAGTTAATCTAATGGAAACTTTTAAAATAGATGAAGATTTAGATGTAGAAGAATTAGATCATGTTGAAGAGTGTGTAATACCCACTGAAGAAATATTGAAAGAGGAAATATTTAAGCAAACCGAAATTATGGACATAAACAAAGAAAAGTTTGAAAATGACAACAAATCTTTAATTTTAGAACTTCCTGTTCTTGAACTGAAACCACTTCCAAAAAATTTAAAATATGCATTTCTAGAAGAGAATGAAACTCTACTAGTTATTATTGCTTCTGATTTAACATCAGTAGAAGAAGATAATCTTTTAAAAGTGTTAAGAAAGCATAAGGAAGCAATAGGATGGTAGATGATGGATATAAAGGGTATAAATTCAACTATTTACCAACATATGATTAACCTAGAATCTAAAATTCAACCTGTTACACAACCACAGAGAAGATTAAATTCGAATATTAAAGTTGTTAAGAAGGAAATTTTGAAATAGTTAGATAATGATATAATTTATCCTATATCTGATAGCTCTTGGGTAAGTCCAGTGTAGGTAGTACCTAAGAAATCTGGGATAACAGTTGTAGAAAATTTATTGGAGGGTACAAATTTATTGGAGGGTTTGTATAGATTACAAAAGATTGAATGCAGCAACTACGAAGGATCATTTTACATTGCCTTTTATAGATCAAATGTTAGAGAAATTAGCAGGGCATGAATATTATTGTTTCCTAGATGGTTATTCAGGTTATAACCAAATCCCAGTTGCACTTGAGGATCAAGAGAAAATAACTTTTACATGTCCTTTTGGAACATTTGTCTTTAATCGTATGCCTTTTGGGCTATGTAATGCACCTGCTACATTTCAAAGATGTATGATAGGCATCTTTATGGACTTTATAAATGAATTTTTAGAAGTTTTTATGGATGATTTTTCTATATATGGAGACTCATTTGAAAAATATTTAAGTAATTTAGAAAAAGTGTTAGAGAAATGTGAACAGAAAAGGTTAGTATTAAATTGGGAAACATGCTATTTTATGGTTAAACAAGGAATAGCGTTAGGACATTATTTCTACTAAAAGGGTAAAAGTTGACAAAGCAAAAGTGAAATTAATATCTAATTTACTTATTCCCAAAACAATTAAAGATATAAGAGCATTTTTAGGACATGCTAGTTTTTATAGAAGATTTATTAAAAATTTTAGTAAAATTGCTCGACCTTTAATTCAATTATTAATTAAGGATGCAAAATATGATTTTAATGAGGAATGCATGAAAGCTTTTGACTTGCTAAAAGAAGCTCTAACCACTTCACCTATAGTTTATGCACTCGATTGGTCTCAACCTTTTGAGTTAATGTGTAATGCATCAGACTATGCTTTAGGTGCAATCTTGGGTCAGAAATTAGATAAGCTACCAAGAGTAATTTATTATGCTAGTAAGACATTAAATGAAACATAAATTAATTATAGTGTAACTGAAAAAGAATTTCTGCAGTAGTGTTTGCCTTAGAAAAATTTAGGTCATATCTAATAGGCAGTCACACTATTATTTACACTGATCATTCAACACTTAAGTACTTGTTAGTTAAAAATGATGCTAAACCAAGGCTTCTTAGATGGATTTTGTTATTACAAGAGTTTGATTTGGAAATTAAAGATAAGAAAGATTGTGAAAACACTATTGCAAATGATGTGTCTAGGTTGGATGCATCATTTCTTTCTAGTCCACCAATAGATGACACATTTCCAAATGAGCCGCTAATAGATGACACATTTCCAAATGAGCCGCTAATAGATGACACATTTCCAAATGAGGAATTATTTACGCTAAACTCCTGTCCCTAGTATGCTGATATAGTAAATTATTTAGCTATAGATTTAGTACCTCATGGTTGGTCTAGTTTGGACAAGAAAATATTTCTATCTAGGGTTAAATACTTCTTTGGGTTCTCCCTTACTTGTTTAAGCAATGTCTTGATCAAATTGTAAGGAGATGTATCCTAGAAACAGAAACTCGACTAGTGTTATCATTTTGTCATGACCAAGCTACTGGAGGACATTTTAGAGCTAAAAATACAACTTTAAAGGTGCTTCATAATGGCTTATATTGGCCAACTTTGTCCAAAGATGCCTATGAATTTTGTAAATAACATGTTCAATGCCAAAAAATAGGTAGAATTGCAAAAAGGAATATGATGCCATTAAACCCAATTCAATAAGTAAAAGTTTTTGATGTATGGGGGATAGACTTCATGCGTCCTTTTCCAAATTCAAATGGTTTTATTTATATTCTCTTGGCAGTAGAATATGTAACCAAATGGATAGAGGCAATCCCTATCAAAACTAATGATTCTGTAATAGTAATGAGATTTTTGAAATCTAATATAATGTCTCGATTTGGTGTTCTAAGAGCAATTATTAGTGGTAGGAGAACTCATTTTTGTAACAAAAACTTTGAGAAATTATTTAAAAGATATGGAGTGTTGCATAAGTTAGCTACCCCTTATCATCCACAAACTAGTGGACAAGTTGAAAGTGCTAACAAGCAAATTAAAGGAATTTTAGAAAAAGTAGTAAACACCACTAGGAGAGATTGGTCAGATAAATTAGATGATTCTCTTTAGGCATATAGAACAGCTTATAAAATAATATTAGGAACAACTCCATATAAATTAGTGTATGGAAAGACTTGTCATTTACCTGTGAAGTTAGAACATAAAGCATTATGGGCACTTAAGCAATTGAATTTAAGTATAAAAACAGTAGACAGTAATAGACAAGTACAATTAGTGAAGTTAGAAGAATTAAGAAATATGGCTTATGAAAGTTCAAAAATAGCTAAAGAAAGAATGAAAGCACGGCATAATAAAAGAATTTTACATAGAGTATTTGAAATCAGATAGGAAGTTTTATTATATAATTAAAGATTACACTCTTTCCCAGGAAAATTAAAATCCAAATGGACTGGTCCATTTGTTATTAAACATGTTTATCCATACGAAGCAGTAGATTTGGAGAATCCTCAAAGCCATGAAAATTTTAAAGTTAATGGTCAAAGATTAAAACATTTTCTAAGATATTCTGATAGGAAAGAGGGGGAGGTTGTTAACTTAGAAGAAGACTAAAAGAATACATAAAATAAATAAATAAAAAATATATATATGTATATAAAATAAATACAAAAACATAAAAAAATACAAACATGAACAAAAATAATAAGTATATATACAAGAAAAAGATAAGAAAAAATATTTAAACTTATACAGTATATACTTAAGCCTTAATGTGTTAGTACAATGTTGTTATTTGATTTATTAAGCTACTATGTTTTATCTTAGGGTACTTCATCGATAAACGTGTTTACTCATGAGGTTAGTTCATGGGTTAACTTGTTTACTCATGAGTCGAAAGAAAAGAAAAAAAAGAAAAGAGAACCTTTGGAGTTTAGCCATGAAGTTAGTTTGCAAGTTAACCTGTTTACCCATGGATCGGGCTCGTGGATCATCATATTTTGAGTCATTTAAGGTTTTGTTTGCCAGAAGATGTTATTTTTAAGTTTAGGATTTATTGAAATGAAAAACAATGTTAACCATTTGAAGTATGATTAAGGGTTATTTCATAATTCGAACGATTAGGAAGAGGGTTGTTAATGAAAATATAATCCAATGAACTATTAAGTGAAAATTTGTAAAGAAGACAAACTACAAAATTGTAAATGTACCAACCACAAGTTAAAATTGAAATGTTTAATTACATACATTGTAATGTTACAAATGTTTAAATTACAACAGTGGAATTACAAGTAATGTTTAGTTGTTAGGAAATTTATACTTAAGAGTTGCTATCTCTTCTTTCAAATGTCCAATTTCTTGTAATACAATGTCCACCTTTTCTGATAAGGAAGTTGGTCTTCTCAGTTGTGAAGTGGATGGCTCGCCATTAGGAATTTGGGGTGCCAAGTTATCTTCCTTTGAAAGTTGTTTCAGATCCTTTACAGTTAATACTCTAGACTTTAATTTCTTCACTGCCTAGGAGGACAAATTAGAAGAACTTGACACTAGTTGATAAATGAGATCACCATAGAATAACTTTTTCTTTTTATTAGTGATCTTTGAAATGAACACTCTAAACCAATTCACCTAAATTTTGTTTAAAACTGCATAGATTGCAATCTTAACAAAGATGGACAATTCTAAATCATGTCCAAATCTTTGATAAATAGATTTAATTAAGATTAGAGCAACCATATGAGCTTTACCGTTAATGTGCTTTAGCTTGTTAAATAGATGAATCTGACAGTTGATAGCCATACAATCTTTCATATCTTGTTCTATCCAATTGGCAATTGTAGTTGATTCAACAATTTCTACACCCTCATTTCTTAAACTCAAGCTCTCATAAATCAATTTAGGAGTTAATTGAATATCAACTTCTGTCACATTATTGATATAAACACCATCATCTAAATGCAAATTAGCATAAAAGGTAGGAATTAAAATTTCAACCTTTAAATTGTCACTCAACCTTTAGCAATCCTTGGAATTCTAGCAACTCCTTGATTTCATCTATGAAATCGAAGTCCATTGGCCTACGCATCATAGCCCTTAATCTGTAGGAAGAGATTGTAAGCTTCTTAGTTTCTGAAAAACACCAAATTGGTTTATCCCTATTGGGCTAGATCTGCAAATCTAGAGGATGATGGCTTTGAGGGTGCAACAACCCCTTCATTTTGTTCTGATGGTGGAGAGAAAATCACCATTTCTCTATTTAGAATTTGTGGAGTATCTTCAGTGTCAAAAATGTTCTCCACTCCACTAGGTTCATCTCTCTACTCTATAGCAATTTCAAATTACTCCATTCGATCTATGTACTGGTAGGGAATAGAAGGACTTTTAACTCCTTCCCTCCCTTCTCTCTTAGAAGAGAGAACTCTTGCTAGGGCATCCTGTAATACACATTAAAAAAAAGTTAAGACTAGGTCATGAACTATATATAAAGAAAAATAGAACTGAATTGAAAGAGGAATTATTAATTCTAAAATGTTAACCTGAACTTCTTCTGAAGCAAAATTGATTGCTTCATGGATGATATCTTAACTTTCCCAAAAATCCTAAAATTCCACTGTACGAACAAGTGCTCCTACCATAGATCCTTGTTCCTGAAAATCAAATTTATGGATACATGAGACATGAACAATAAGCTAATGAGAAATTGAAATCAGTGGTGAAATAGAAAGTTTAATTCTTACCCTAATAGCCATTTGATTTTCAACCTCCAAAACAGGAGGGATATCCTCAGGAGTTGATATGTTTGAGGAAGAAGAAACTTTCCTCTTGTATTGATGAAGATACTTCCCAAGGGTGATATCTTCTTCAATCTTTTCTTGTTCTCCCTCTTCCCCAGTTTGTTGTACATCTTCTTTTTCTTCTTCTTCTTGTTGTTGTTGTTGTTCTTCTTCTCTTTCTCCCTCATGTGGTATTGAAGGGCCAACAATATCCTCACTGACATGAGAAAATTCAAAATTTTGTAGCTCAATCTTAATTGCCACATTTTGAAGGGTCTCAACCTCTGCCATCTCAGCTACAATAGAGGCCTTTCTGGCCATGCATTTCCTCCAGTCATGCAAATCACATTGGGCTACAATCTCAGCCACCTCAAAGCTCTCCCCTAGGGAAAGATACCTTTGGATGAAAAATTCATATTGCTCCCTTTCATCTCTATCCTTGGTGTTGACCCCTATGCTTAACAGAAGGATCGGGGGACTAGTCGGCCCGCCACCGGCAAACCGGTACAAAAATTCGGCAGCCGGCTCCCCAAAACCCCTACTTGAACAGAAGGATCGGGGGACCAGCCGACTCACTGCCAACAAACCGATACAAAAATCCGGCAGCTGGCTCTCCAAAACCCATCCTTGAACAGAAGGATCGGGGGACCAGTCGATCCGCCACTGGCAAACCATTACAAAAATCCGACAGCCGGCTCCCCAAAACCCATACTTGAACAGAAGGATCGAGGGGCCAGCCGGCCCACCGCTGGCATACTAGTCCAAAAATCCAACAGCTGGCTCCCCAAATCCCCCCAACTAAGCCAACATGCTCACCTTTGTGGGGTGGCTGGATAGAACCGGCCGGTATCCACCTGCCACATAGCGGCTGCCAGTTAACTACCTAGAAAGGTAAGGCGAATCAATTAGAAAGATATGGCGAGATTTAACCACTTAAATCTCGCCATCAATCAATCACGCCGACCGTGTGATTGAACCGAGATATGCGTTAGCTTCCATCTTTGGATCCCCTAAAGAAGGAAGGAAATCCCTTATAAAAGAAGGGGCCTTCGACCCCATTCAGCACACTTCCACCTCTCGGAGAGACACTTGTTCGGATGCGGGAGACGCTCTTCAGACGCTTTTCACCCTTTGGAGAAGACGCTGGTTGGAGGTTCTGAAGAAGGAGAGCCGCTCGGAGCCTCAACGCACTCTCGCCGCACCAGAGTGAGGACTTCCGATCACCGCTGACAACTCCCTATAGGTAAGCCCTTCCTTCCTCATCGTTTTACGTACGATTTAACGATGTTTTTCTCGAACCCCGACCATGCTAGACCTTTCCCATGCAAGGGAAAGGTCGGAGGACATACCTGGGTATCATTCCTTCAGAGACACATCTGAAGGTACCGGCAGCCTCCCTCCCAGCCGGGTGAATCCACCTGGCACAGTTGAGTTTGGTTTGGTCGCGACCCTTCTGTCGGGCCCTTTTAAGTGGAAACTCGGAGTTTCCCAACGGGTTTTACGTGTTTTATCCGATTTCCGCATATTTCTGACGTCGCGAAAAGGTTTCTGGGATGACGCCACTGGCATGCATCCTTGCTGGCGGCGGCCGTTCGGGCGTACGAACAAGTACGACCTGGTGGTTCCCGTTTTTCCAAGAGGTGTAAGTCTACCCTCCCGATGCCCCAGAAAGGTTTACGGGATGACACCACCGGTATACATCTTTGCCAGTAGTGGCCGTTCGGGCGTATGAACAAATACGACCCGGTGGTTCTCGTTTTTCCGGGAGGTGTAAGTCTACCGTCCCGATGCCCTAGAAAGGTTTCCGGGATGACGCCACCGAGATGCATCCTTGCCGGCGACGGCCATTCAGGCGTACGAACAAGTACGACCCAGCGGTTCCCATTTTTACGGGAGGTGTAAGTCTACCCTCCCGATGCCCTTCTAGGATGACGCCATCGGCATGCATCCTTGCCGGCGGCGGTCGTTCGGGCGTACGAACATGTACGAACCGGCAGTTCCCATTTTCTCAGGAGGTGTAAGTCTACCCTCCCGATGTCCTGGAAAGGTTTCCGGGATGATGCCATCGGCATACATCCTTGCTGGCGGCGTACGAACATGTACAACTTGACGGTTCTCATTTTCCGGGGAGGTGTAAGTCTACCCTCCCATGGCCTAGAAAGGTTTCCGGGATGATGCCACCGGCATGCATCCTTGCCGGCGTCGGCCATTCGAGTGTGCGAGCATGTACGACCCGATGGTTCCCGATTTCTGGGAGGAGCAAAGCTGCCCTCCCGATGCCTCGAAGAGACTTCTGAGATGAGGCCACTGGCATGCATCCGTGCCGGCCCTGGCCAAGCGGGGAACATGAATTCTTGTCTCCAGTCACGAAGGGGGATGTGACACGGCAGTCGGTACCATTAGCCGGCTGTCCAACAACCCAGCTAGCTGCCTCACCCAACCTTCAGCTCTTCAACTGAAAGGTCCGTAATGGTGACCGTTGTGTCATGTATTCGCCAAGCTTTCTGCCAACTCTATTCAAGCACCCTGTTCAGTGCCTTTACTGCCAAAATGTCAGCATCCCCATGCAAAACTAGGGGCATTCTTCCCTTCACCCATAGAAGACAAGTACGCCTCCCTTTCATAGGGGCTTTCTGCCAACTCTATTCAAGCACCCTGTTCAGATGGATTTATCAAATTTCCACCTATATTTACCTGATTTCCACCTCGTTTTACCACCATCTCGATGAGTGCCCTGAGACCTGACTCCTTAAGTCCTCGTGTGGCTCCCAGATGGATTTACTAGATTTCTACCTCGTTTTACTGCCATCTCGGTGAGTGCCTCGAGACCTTACTCCTTGAGTTCTTGTACAGCTTCCAGATGGATTTATTAGATTTCAGCCCATTTTGTTAGATTTCCGCCTCTTTCCTTTTCGTTTTGGGACTAGTTGGATTAGGGCACGTCAAGAAACTCCTAATCGGATGACTAGATCTTCCCTTTCTGTTCACCCCGCATTTTTGTTAGCTTGTGCATCAATCACAGTAAGGAGGCCAACATATGTTGGGCTAGCTAGGGGTGCCTAACACCTTCCCCACCAATACTCTAGATCCTTACTCATTATCTTTGAGTAGCAGACCTCTTGTTTTGATTTTCTTAGAGATTTTACATCTCATTCCTGAGTTGAAGAGTGCATTCTCTTCCTCTTCTTGTTTTCCAGTAAAATAGGTAGCGACTCCAATATTTTAATTATAACTTCCAACTTATTTCCCGAGTCCCATGTGTTTGTTATTCTCTTAAATAACTCCAACCATCATTTGGGTGGAAAGAAGGGTAATAGCTATCACGCTATTTCCTTTCACATGGATCCATGTGAAGGGGTGTCTTTTTCCCTGATCATCGATTTTCAATCTTGATCTAGGAGGGGCATATTGTTGGCACCCCATTTCTATACATGTCACATGTTCACTACTTTATTTTTACACTTTGGTATATTTCAACATAATTCCACATGCATGCATCTTGACTTTGCTAGATTTTGGGTTAGGCTAAACCCAAACCACTCAATTCAACACTTTAGCACAAGTGTCAGCATATTTTCCATGCATACACAACCATTCAACAAATCTTCTAGCCCTTTGGAAGATACTAACCTTGATCCAAAAGTTTCAAACCTCTTTTAGCCCTTCGAAAGATTTCAGTAGGGGTTCGCAAGTTGCGCACATCCCTTAGATTGGATCTCCCTTCCCTCTTTAAGTCTAGCACCATCGGAAGATCTCAGTTGGGGTTTAGAACTTCGAAACCCTCTTAGTCTAAACTCCTTTCATTTTCTTTAAGTCTTGCAACCTCGAAAGTTTTTAGCAAGGGTTTGGAAGGTCCAAACCCCCTTGGCCAGAATCCCTTCCATTTCCTCTAAGTTTCACAACCCTTAATCAATGGATATTCTAGTCCCAGAGGGCAGACATTCCATTGGTTCATTTAACTGAGTTTTTCCACAACCTTAAATCAATAGATATTCCAGTCCCAAAGGGTGGATGTTCCATTGGCTTATTTAAGCTAAAATTTATAACTATGAATCAATGAATATTTCGATCCAATTGGGCAGACATTCCGTTGGTTTATTTCTTTAAGATAATTTTGATTTTCAATCAACGGATACTCCTCTCCAAGCAAGAGGAAATTTTGTTCGTTTATTTAGGTAAATCACCATGTTGAAATCAAAAGCATATTCTTCTTTAGGCGAGAGGAAATTCCATTGGTTTATTTACTTTTATTTAATTTTATGATTTTTGATCAACAGATATTCCTCTCCAAGTGAGAGGAAACTCTGTTAGTTTGTTTAAGTAAATTTTATAATGTTGAATTAACAGATATTCCTCTCCATGCAAGAGGAAATTATGTTAGTTTATTTACTTTATTTCATTTTGATTTTGGAGCAACGGATATTCCTCTCCAAGTGAGAGGAAATTTCGTTGGTTTGTTTAAGTAAATTTCACATTGTTAAATCAATAGATATTTCTCTCTAAGTGAGACAAAATTTCGTTAGTTTATTTACTTTATTTCATTGTGATTTTGGACCAACGGATATTCCTCTTCAAGAGAGAGGAAATTCCATTGGTTTACATTATTTCACTATTTTAGATCAACGGATATTCCTCTCCAGGCTAGAGGAAATTCCATTGGTTTATTTACGCTAATCTTACTATGGATCAATGGATATTCCTCTCTAAGTGAGAGAAAATTCCATTGGTAAGTTAACTTTATAGATTCGAATCAATGGATACTCCTCTCCAAGCAAGAGGAAATTCCATTGGTAAGCTAAAATTCTATTTCGAACCAACGGATATTCTTCTCCAAGGAAGAGGAAATTCCATTGGCTTATTTAATTTTATAATCCTATAATTTCAAACCAATGGATATTCCATTCCATTAGTTTTTTTAGTTAAGTTAACTCTACAAGTTTGAATCAACGGATATTCTGATCCAAACAAGCAGACATTCCGTTGGTTTATAATTTGAAACACTTTTTGTTATAACAATTTTGACTTGTTCCAAAACAACGCTTAGACAAAGTTTTTCGGAATATCATTTATTAAAATACCTTTTGTTTTTCGAAATATCATTTATTAGACAAAGTTTTTCGAAATTCTGATTTGCTCTATTCCAGAAACGATGCTTAAACAAAGTTTTTCAAAATATGGTTCGATACATCTTAGGTATAACAGTTTTCTCTTAAGCAAAGTTGTTTCTTTCCGGTTCTTTTTTTCCATACAAGAAAATTAACAAAAGCATCCACAAAGGAGAAGCAAATCTTGACATGAATCAAAACTTGTCATCACTCTTCACGCTCTCAACTTTTCGAAGCTTCTAACCTCCCCTACTCTCACCAAGGAAGGGACAAGTGCATTGGTAAGGAGTCAATCTTTGGCATTGTCCCCTAGTCAACCTACATCGTATCTTTGGGTGGGGGACAAACGTGATTGTGCCAAAAGGCACATAATTTTGTCAATCAAATCAGAGATCGCAGAAGATCATGGAAGGAGCCAAGTATAAAAGAGGGACTCGAGTAGTAGTCAAGGGCACCCTTCTATCTCTGGAAACCCTCAAGTAGACCTAGAAAGATTGAATTTCACCCAACACATAACTCTAGCTCGTATGCAACTCCTACTCGTCCATGACCTAATTCACCAACCCTTGCTAGAAGTTCTCTGATAGGTGAGACATTTTTGCCAACCAAAATGCAAGCTCCAATTTTTAACATCATATTACTTATTTTGTTGAACATTTTGTTATCATGCGAATATCACTTTTATCATGTCAATACTTAAATGTTTAACTTGATTGTTCACTTTTCTTATTTGAATGCTATTTATGATATCTTTGCTTAGCAATATGTTGAGTTTTAGGTTAAAGGTTTCTTAAATGTTCATCAATCAAGACACCACCATCTTAATTTTATTTAGTTTCCATTTAAGCATTAAAACCCCAAACAATCAAAACTCTAACATCAGTAGTAATCCATGTCTTAAACTCCAGATAAACAACAAACCCTAAGCATCACATTAAAAACCCTAAAACATCAACCAATGCCACCCTCAAAACAGGAACAACAAGAACAACTAGAGTAAAACCTCACCTCATGCTCATTTTAGGTTAACCGACCCAACCTTTTTTATGTAACATTAAAACTCTAAAACAAACAACTAAAACCCTCTTCCTAGAGCAAAACCCATATGGAAAATAATGAAAGCCAATTTTTAAAATCAGGCACATAGGGATGTCTAACACCTTCCCCTATGAGTACCTTAGGCCCTTACCAAAAATGTTGGAAGCCCTAAACCCTTTAGGCCTTAATTGGGCAGTTCATGAGGCTTGCCTCAAGTTCCGATCTTCACCCTCTTGTTTTCCTAGTTTTCAACATAAAAATTAGGTGGCAACTCCAAACTCTTGATTTCCTTAGTTATCTTTGGTTAAATGATTAAGTTAGTGGTTAGTTATCAAAATCTAAGTCATTAGGAGTTATGGACTGGCTTTCTGTGGTTTCAGATACACACAGGTACTTTCTTCAATACGATTTTGGTAAGCTCAATCTCATCTTCCTATTTCGTGGCTTGCCTCATGGTGTCCTATGAAAAATAAGACAAAGCAACCACAAAATAGAAGAGGGAGAAGGTGAAAAGGAAGATATGGTCAAGGGACAAACAATCAGCAAAACTAGTGAAGTTTTATGATAATTCATCTTATCTCTTACCACTTAAACGATGGAAGTAGGTAAGGTAGGGTTTACATTATTCTAAAAAGTACACAATTTACAATATAAGATTTTGGTATGATTGTTTAATGTAAAATATTGAAGTTGTTTGGTAAATACTACTGTAAAACGTTGTGCTGCATATGTACCCTCTCTTTCATCCGGTGATCACCTGGAGACCCATGAATGTCTGTCGACAGGGCCAACAGATGGGTCGAGGTATAGAGAAAATAAGTGATTGTGTGGAGTGTAACGCCATGCGAGGCAGATGGCTCATGACACAAAGTCATCACCTTATTTTTGCATAGAAAACAAGGAAAATCGGATGGGGAAGGATTCATCCACCATCAAAAAGGATAAAAACTCGGAAACATTAAATAGTGATGCAAAGTATCCCGAAAATGAATGGTACTTGTGAAAATGAGAGAGCTAGATAAGGGACTTAAGGTACTATTGGGAAAGGTGTTAGGCACCCCCAAACAACCTAGGTAGTCTCAGCCTCTCTTTGACTTCGAGAGAGAACGTACTACTCAGCCTAGCCTAAGTCAACAAAGATCCATGTCGACGATCTCATCCTCACTAGGGCATCGGGAAGCATTACTCCTCTTGGAAAAATAAAACAAAACCACCGATGCAAGGACTCATGTGGGACCCAACGAGAGGAGAGAAGAGATAAAAAGACACGATAGCTACCACTAAAGACTGCTGGCTTGAGGAGTCGAGGGTCTAGTGAGACTGCCCGTCGGCCCACTGGGTTTCAGGTATGGGGGTGGATTCCGCTCAACATGTCGCCTCTCCTTCCAAGTGCAAGGATTCATGCACCTAGTTTCGAAAGACAAGAGAGGCAAGAAACCCACAGGAAGGTGGTCGTCTAAGAGTAGAGATGACATGCAATGATGACAGCCTAGCGCTCATAAGGAGGAAAACGTTCGAAAAATCACACGATACGATGAAAATAGTCAGTAAACATATAAGGAAGAGTGGGTTCTCACATGGAAAGCCAATGGAAGGAGAACCCAAAAAGAAAACAACATCAAAATAGTTCTCGACTCATCCTTGGAGGATTCATCAAGCGAGGAGAGAGAGTGCAGGTGCCTTTCGGAAGCATATCCGAAAGACTTAACCCAAGAGCACCCTCTAACCTTCCACTTGTGCGTTGGAGAGGGTGCATCTCAACAAAAAAAGGAACTGCAAAGAAGGTTATAACAAGGGAGGAAAGGAGGTCATCCTCCCTAACACGCGTAGCATTGTGTAGCACCAGGGAGGAGCTCCTCTCATCGGAGGCTTCAGAGTTTACCTAAAAGGAGCTTCGGTAACGGTTGGAAGGGATCCTTCTTCACTATCGGTGCTCCTAGAGTTTTCATTCTCCTTCGGGTTTTGAAAGCTTCCTTTTTCATGGAAGTGACGTGCCCTTATATAGGGGTCCCTTTCTATACCTTTGTGGATCTGGATATGGTATCTCAAGGTGTACTTTGTATTCTACCTCGAGATTTATGCCACTCATTAGGCGCAGGGTTTAAACAGTGCTAAAATGATCCTGCGGCACCTTGGTGCTTCTGTTAGAGTGCACCATCCAGATATTAACCGACATCTAGGACGAATGTACCAATTGCCAAGATAAAGGTATCGGTTGCCGGGATTGGGCCTAGATGTAGGTTTAGCCTAAACCGTTTGTAACATTTACGCATAACTATACGCGGATCCATTGTGTTGTGTTTAGCCTATGTGGCGCTTTAGAGAGAGGTGAGGGTTCGATGTCTAGCTATCTAGTGAAGGTACCGGCAACATCGGGGCCATCCGGTGTCTAACTCAAGGTTTAGTATGTGGATAACAAGGTGCAACGGCAATGAGACTTCGTTATAAAAAGCGATTTGGAAATAGGCCTTCGTTGCAAAAGAGGGGTAGACAACGAAGTTCTGTTGTGAGGACCAAGGGAACTCCCTCTCGCTTGGGAGAGAGCTAGGAAACTGGTAGCCGAGGACGTATACCGGCCTATGGGCTGGCCATTGCATACTTACCTAAAATTCGAGTCGAACCTAAGTATGGGGGGGTCAACAGTATAGTGAAAAATAAAGGTACATAGTAGTTACCTCATAAACAAATAAAGTCTTTAGCTTGCAAATAGATAACCAAATTTACCATATGGGATGACCCACAAACCAAAATACATAAGAACAACTAGCTCTTCAATGACATTTGAAGGTCTACTTGTTTAAACTGTATTTACTATATATTTCTATTTTTATTATACATCTCAGTTATATATAGTAATATTTATCAAATATCTTTAATATTTTATATAAAAAAATTATATAAAAATTTACATTGTAAATGATATAATTTCTAAAAAAAATAAATTCTACCTTATTTAATTTTATCTTCCTCGGTATTCCCAGGCCGACGTTTTGTTGGGCGAGTGTCGGTTGGCTCGTCCTGAAACTAATGCGTCTGTCCCGAATCTGAGTTTCTTGTCATCTGGGCATCTGCTATTTTCCGGCGACAGTGGACAACGTCGCCTCTCACAGCTCCTCTCCGGTCACCACTGCCAGAATGATCTACCAAGGGTGCCACGCGTTCGGTGCTCGCATGTGCTCGGCGATGCAGGTGGAACGACGGGGGCAGACCAAAAGCTCTGCTGGGCCTGGGGCTGAATCGTTCATCAGGCTCAACATCAGGAAGATGTCACTCTACAAGGCTACACAACCCATTGAGGTCGATGGCTACTAGCTCCTGATATCCTTTCCCTTTTTGGCTTTCTACATGTTGTCTTTGGTTGTTTGAGTTGTTGATAGTGTTTGGGAGCTTCTAAATTTCAATTCTGGTTCAAACCGATCTTAACTCAAAATTTTGAGAGATATCCTTCTGTGGATGCTCCTTTGGGAGTAGATTCTTGCTTGTAATGCACAGTGGTCTCGTTTTTGGCCTACCTTTTTGAATTCAGTAGTAGCAAATTCATTCTCACTTAAACTTTTAGGAAGGCCAGCTAGGGGTGTCAGAAATCCGAAAATATCTGAAAATTCAATTTTTATATTAAAAATATCTGACATGTTGAATTCGAATCTGAGATTTAAAATCTGAAAAAAGTGAGATCAAATTTGAATGTTAGCGTAACCGATTTGTTAAAATCTGAAGTTGAAATTAATTTTTTCTATTAAATAATTATTTATTTATATTCAATCCGATTTCAATAAAATCCAAATGCAAATGTTAGTATATCTAAAAATGATACTTTAGGAGCTTCAAATTGGAATATCTCAAATTACTGAAACTCAGATTGAATGCGAATATTCAAATTTTTGGATAGTTTAAATAAATTTCATAATCAGATAATATTCAAATTCAAATGTATCTGTTGAATTCGGATTCAGATTTATAAATTAATATTTGTTTGGATTCAAATACATATTCAGATGTACCTAAAAAATTCAGATTCAAATTTGGTTACTGATGGATTTGCTTGGCATCTGCTCCACTTACACTTTAAGGTTAGTTGGCCTCTTTTAACCTTTTCCATGTTAGAAATCATTTACAGGTTTGTAATTTTTGAGGTGCTTTTCTTTTCCACCATGCAATTTACAAGATATTTTGCTACACCAAGGTAGTATTTTCTTGAGGAGCATTTTTCTCAAAAACGATGCTAATATCCTTTCTAGTGGACCTTTAGAATGAAGTTGGAGAGAATTCATCTTTCTTTTGGTATGCATAATAATTCCATGCTTGTTGACTGCAAGGGCATGGTGCAATGGGATTGACCTGGTGGTGTTTTATCTAAGATGCATGATAGATAAGTTTGACAAAGGGAGAGTATTCCAAAATGGCTCACACTCATAAACAGAAGTGTAAAAGACCTATGAATGTGTGCTTTATATATTGTAAGTTTGTGATAGCAATCACTAGTATGAGTACAATGGTTAAAATGGAACAAAGAAGATACCTTGTTGAACTGGCCCTGGTCCAAAGATATGAAATTAAGGTGCTGTAGTGGTATTTGATTTCATCAACCTACTGAGAAAATATTTCTTTTGCTTTGGTAAAATGATAAGTTGATCTTTCTCCTAACATTTTGTGTCATCAATAGGTACTATCAGAGCGTCTTGGGAAGAAACTATCAGACATTGTTAAACTTGATGCCAATGAGAATCCATATGCACCACCCCCAGAAGTATGTTCAATTATTTGTGGTACTCTTTTTTTTATTATGATTCAAGATTCTAGTGCCACTTTTTCTTGTAAATTTATGTTTTCTTTGCTGTACAGTTCAAGTATCATGCTCAAAACTCTTAAAATGCCATAACTTATAAACACTAAAATTTGAAAGTAGCAACCTAAAAAATGGAAAATGAAATTTGAGAATCATGTTGATGATCTTGTCCTTATAGTTTTGATGGTGCAAAACATTGTGTATACTTGAGTGATTGTCCAAGTGCAAATAAATGACGACTGATAGAACCACCTGAAGATCATGGTGTTTGAAAGAAGGAAATGTAATTGATTGGGAAGTGGTTGGCATGAAGAAAAGCATGTTTAAGTGAAGGAACTACAAAGGCTCTGGTGATTGATTGTGTGTAGGTAAAGTTATATATTTGTATTACTCTTGCTTTAGAGAGTATGATTACATCCTAGTATAGTCTTAGAAGCTGTAGAATTCCCAAACTACACATCCCTTAAGTATAACACTTAGAAATACTAAGCTCATATCCAGAACAAAACAGATTAAGTATAAAAATGACTAAATTTTAACCTCATTTATAGAAAAAAGACATAGATCAATTGGAATGGACCAACAATCTGGAATGAAAAATGAGTGATCCCTTGATTTACCAAAAATGAACCAACGGTCCTAAATTTGAAGCAGATTTTACAACCCATCTTTGGACAAATAAAAACAATTTAATAGGAATGAACCAACATTTCTAGAGTAAAACTTGAAGTTCCCCATTATTTGTCAAAAATGGACCAATGATAAAAAAAATGGGTCGCAATTTTACACTAAAAATTAAGTCAAACATTTTTAGAATAATTCCAACAGCCTAATGCTAAAAATCCAAATTGGTTAAAACTTGACCAATATTTTCAAAAACATTAGTCCATTTTGAAATGAAATTTAGTTGTTGGGGTGAAACATTTGGGGCAACCCACTATATATACATCCCTTTATATGGAAAAAAATGCTTCCTGCCAACTTGTATTTTCAACTTACAACCCTAAATGTCCTTCCACACCTATGCTCTTGCGGCCAAGCTTCAAAATCTTCAATTTCTTAAAGCTTTCTCATAGAATCATCTTTCCTTAAAGCAAGAGTAAAAGATATTGGTTGTAAGTTTTCTATTTGAATCTTGTGCGCAAGTTGTAACTTTATTTGTGTTGGTTTCTTCATGTTTTGACCTAAAACCAGTAAAGGGATTCCTTGGAATTAGGAATGCTTGGTGGGTTTGAAGTATTTTTACCACAAAACACTTGAGTCTCCTTGGTGTTGAGGAAAATTTGGTTTTTTTCTTTTGTTTCTACTATAAAACACAAGGGATTTCCTTGGGAATAAGAAATTTCGGGTGGATTTGATGATGTATCTCCACCTAAAACACTTGTGTGCTTTTTGGGATTAAGTACTTATAAAGGTTGGTGCTCAACCTAGAAAAGCACCAAATTGTAAATGTTGGGTCTTAACTCTCAACAACACCAAAATATAGGGAATTAATTTAGGCTTATGCAATAGCTTGGAGGTGAATGTAGTCATTTGATAAACCACTTAAAAATTTTAGTGTTCGTTATGGTTGATTGTATTTTCTATTCATTGTTGTGCTTTATTGTGAATCAATTGTATTGAATCAAATAGATTGATGGTATTGCTTCATTTGTCATTATATCAAATACTTGTTGAGAAGAACATTGTTTTAGAAATTGAATATCAGTTTGAAAATGGGTATTACTTGAAGTATATTAAATCAATTTGAGATAAATTTTATAACTTTACCATTCACCCCCCTTCAGTGAAGCACAGCAATTGTAATAAATCAAGAATCTGAATTGGAAGATTTGCAATGTAGGCTTGTAATGTAGTCAAGATCCTTGGTAGACTTTGTAGTCTAGTTCTGAATATTTTCATATCATGGCATTTTTCAGGTTGCCGAAACATTGGGAAACATGCAGTTCACTAACATCTACCCTGATCCTGATAGTGAATACCTTCGTGCAGCACTTTCTGAGCATTTGGGAGTGGAGTCTGAGTACATAATTGTAGGTTCTGGTGCAGATGAGTTGATTAGACTAATTATGAGGTTCCATTTGCTCACTTTTTTTGTCATTCTTCTTCCAGATATAAAGAAATGTTTGCTTGCATGCCATGGAAAAAGTATACTTGTGTGCCATTTTTATTGCTTACAAGTTACTGAAATATTACTTTCTAGTAGCATGTAAGGAAAAAAAGAGTGATATACAAGTAATTCAGTACTTTTTGAACTCATGCAAGTAGAAAAACCAGTACTAAATCATGATTTTATTTCATATATTCCACAGTTGTACACTTGATCCGGGTGATAAGATTATTGATTGCCCTCCAACATTTCCAAGATATGAAATTGAAGCAGCTCTGTGTGGGGCACTGGTCATCAAGGGTAAATCATAATTTTTATTACTGTAACTACTTTAATAATATGATTGGTGTTGCCATTAGCTAACAACAATACTGATAAAACATCCTTTAACAATTTATCCAAATTTTAGAAGTGATTGGAGAAGAGGGTGTCATCCTTAAAACTAAACACCTTGGTATACCTGTTCGTTGATTTTAATGTATCTAATCACCAAATGAAAAACAAACTTAATTAGATAATGCTTGGCTAGGGATCTGATACTCCCTGTTCAACATATTTTAAAGATCAAGTTCTGGAGCAATATATCAACTACGTCAGCTCCATGAGTTTAATTTAACTGTGCTTTTTGTGACCTTTTTGTGGCATAGGACTATTTTTCACTGCTGAAGCTGCTATAGCTGTATGCTTGGACTTGCTATGGTCAACACAGTAAACAATCTTTTTTTTATAAAAGGGTGTCATCCTTTACATGTTTGAAGGACCACTACCTACTAATAAAATCCCTGTATCTGTATTTTAATATGGATTCATGTCACATTGTTCTTATTTGTGCTGCAAAGTTATAGTTTGTGTGAAAGCTGTGTTGAAATAGTTCTCATCACACATCCAACTTAAGTTCTATGATATCTTCTGTATAGGGATGACATTAGTGTTAAACTTATGTCCATAGTCAGAAACTTAACTACTGTAATCTTTGGTTGAAGTTGGCAACTGTTGCTCCCCAGAAGTGTATATGCCTTGTAATTCCAGTGAATCCCATTTTTTTGGTATAATAATCTTTACTATTAGAAAAGAAGAAATTATATGACTTAATGAACTCTTTGGGCGATTTTTATTCTCTTTATTGCAGTGCCAAGAAGGCCAGACTTTACCATGGACATCCCTCAAGTCGTTGAAGCTATAAGGAAGGAAAGGCCAAAATGCATTTTTATTACTTCTCCAAACAACCCAGATGGAAGGTGCGCCATTGCCAAATAACATTTTCAAGTGATATCACTGCAACTGTGTAAGATTTTTATCCAACATCATCGATTCATTGAACTCTCTGCACACAGTGTAATTGGTGATGAGGATCTCCTTAAAATTCTTAGTTTGCCCATATTGGTCGTGCTGGATGAAGCATATATTGCATTTTCTGGAACAAAGACTCGGCTCAAATGGGTTAAGAAATATCATAACTTGATAATCCTCCAAACTTTTAGCAAAAGCTGTGGTAAGTATATGCTATATCTTGGGTACATGTTCTATAATGTTAAAATGGAGATCACCTTGCAGTGATATCTATTTCTAGACACACCATAAAACAATTTCAGTTTTTACATGTAAAGATGCTTCTTCTCAGTTTTCAGTTAAAATTTATTTTCCGATCTATTTTGGAAATCACACATTAAGAATGAATTGACCAGGTCTAGCTGGTCTTCGTGTGGGTTATGGAGCATTCCCTCTCAGCATCGCTCAATATATATGGTGTGCCAAGCTACCATATAATGTGTCTGTTGCTGCACAAGCTTCTGCACTTGCAACACTGAAGAATTCTTCATACACAAAGGTAAGCCTCAAACCATTCTCCAACAATAGGTTCATTAGATAACATATCTTTTTCTCTGTAATATCTGACATTGTGACTTCAATTTTGGTAGAGTGTGTTGAATGGCATTACACAAGAGAGACAAAGGATGGTTAAACTCTTGAAAGAAATTCCATTCCTGAGGCCGTTCCCAAGCCATGGGAACTTCATTCTTTGTGAGGTGATTGGTACGGAGGCAAAGAAACTTCAGGTATATTGGATAATGCAACTTACTATAATTTGACAAACAGTATCTGCAAAATAAGTAATCATACTGTTGGCACACACATACAATCTGAAAATGGAATTTGACAGCTAATTTTGTGTTTAGAACTGTGGTTTCACTGTCGCTTTATAAGAAAAAACACTTGTTTAAAAAAATACATATCTGGACACATTGAATAATTCTAGATTTTCTTTTTTGTAAAGGTAGTTTCTGCATTTCTATTTAAATTCGGTGTTTTTCAAAAAAAGCTGGAGTCAACTTATTAAAAAGTTACAGAAAGATAATTTTTTTTACATTTGCATAAAAATCATCAAGAAAATTGTGAACAGTACATTTTCTCTAAAAAGCCTGATTTTTAAAAAAAATCATAGTTCCAACCCCAATTCCAAACATAACCTAAGATACTTTCTCACACCTGGTAATACAAAACTTACTTGCATGATTTTCAGGAGGAGCTTGAGCAAATGGGAGTGATGATCCGGCATTTTAACGTCAAGGAGCTGACAGGTTATGTTAGGATCTCTGTAGGGAAGCCTCAGGACACGAACGTCTTAGTGGATTGCCTTCGACTGATTCAAAAAGGCATGTGCCACAAATGATGTGCATTCAAATAGAGGATTTCATGGCTTCCTGTTGCATTGCCTTGATTAGACAACGGCTGGGAGAGTTGAAATTCTCACTGTGAAGTTTGTTGTGGATGTGTATTATTCATGGCATTAATCATGCTGTTATTTCAATAATAATATCATGTTAATTTTTCCGATTCTACTCTTGTGATGAGATTAGAATTGGAGAAAATTTTCATGGATCTTCAACTACCGTTGAGTGGTATGGTAAATCCTGTTTGCTTCAAATTTTTAATCCGTTAAATTCCATGGAACTGACCGTAGAAAGATTCAGGGACAATGACTTATTCCAGATATAGTTTATTAGGCTCTCTTCAAGCTGTTGTTTCTTCTTTTGATTAATTTTGTACTGCTGTATGTTTGAACTCCTATTGTTTATACAATTATGGTTCTTTAATCAAATTATCCTTGAATCTGTATGATTTCACAATGTGTTTTTCTTTGTACACTAGTTTAGTAGTTTACAGGACAAGGGAAGCTTATTGGAAGGGGGAGCCTCACCAAGAAAAGCTTCACCAAAACTTTTTTTATCTTGTTGTTACTTCCTTTTAGTTAATGTCAAAAAAGGAGAGCATACAATGTTCCTTGCTGTTTAATTCTTTTTATATACTTATTTTAACATGGGAAGATTGTTAGGAAAATACTTCTTATTATAATAATGTTTTGATGATGTCAAAAAAGGTATATAAATGAAGTATAATGTACTAGGTAATAAGGTTGTGTAAAAGCCTTGAAGGTTAAAGAAGAAAAGAGAAGATTGAAGAACAAGAATGAATTGAAGACTAATTACAATGAATTTATAAAGGGAAGATCAAGAAGCAAAACTAAAAGGCAATGAGAAAAAGAAAAGCAAGATATAAAGTCAAAGGATCAAGTCAAGATGCATTCAAGAAACACTCAAGCCATCAAATGTAAAGCATCAATTATGTGAGTGTTAATTGCTCAAAAGCGAAATTCTATTTTTACCAAAGTACCTAAACTCATCAAGATAAACCAATTTTTCATCCAATTAACCCAATTTTCCATCAGATTCCATTGGAAAATCTAGATTATCTATTGGTATACTTGATTTTTTCACCAAGAAAATTAACTTAGGCATATCCATTTTTACCATAGTTATCAAACTAGGTAACCACATCATTAAATCGGGTTACCACATCCTAGAATCGATAAACCTAAGCTAAGTATCACATTCTAAGTATTATCCCATCATACATAGAAAAAATCAGATATCTAATGTAAGGGGTCCTTGAAAAATAATTGGAGATGTTGAAGGTAAAAAGGAAGTGGCAATTGGTATTGGACATATGATAGAGTAATGGTTTAGCAATTGGTGCTAAAGGAGATGAAAGAGCATGAAATTGGGAAAAGATATTGAGAATAAAAGAAGCCAGCATATGGTGTTGGTGGAGAGGAAAGAATAGGAATTTAGCAAATGATATTGAAAATGAATGAAGCCCAATAGCTAGTGTTGGAAGAGAGAGTAAGGAGAGACATTCAACAGCTAGTGTCAAAGGTGAAAGAATAGCAGGGGAAGAAGATGTAAAGGGCCGTGTTGCTCTTAAAAAGAATTAAGGATATTGGGAGTTTGATTTATGTCTTGAGAGAATAGGGAGGGATTAGGTATTATAGTAGATCAAGAAGAAGCACACACCATTAGGGGTGCATGGCAAGTGGAAAGTTGAATGCAAAGGGGAGGCAAATGAATTTCCATAGATTGAGATGGCATAGAAGTAGTGGGAAAGGATTGAATTAGGGGTGGTAGCCCTTGTGGATTGATTGCGTTAGGAAAAGTATGCCTAGGTGGTGGGCTGATTTGAAGAGGGAAAATTGTAGCTTCTTGTAGCACTACTAAATGTTGTAAGGCAATTCTGAAGGTTTTGCATTTGTTGGTATGATGACTAGTAACCATGTGATATGCACAATATTTCTTGGCATCAAAATTTCTTGGAAGAGAATTTGACCTTGGTTTTATAGGTGGCAACTCCAAATAGCCCCTAACTTTGGGGAAAATGGTGCTTAAAGGCTTTACCAAATAGGTGAATTGGGAGGAAGGTCTATATGATTTAAGAGATGGTGCAAAATGCTGTTGGGCTTGAGACTTAGGGGTTTAGGATCTTGATGGCTTAGAGGAAGGACTTGGGTGCCATGAAGCGTAAATCTGGATAGGAGGAAAAGAAGAAATTGATGGTTGGGTTTGAGTATCATGAAGAGGAGGTTGATAGGGCCCATTGGGGGCAAGCAACAATAGAAACATTTGATTTGGAAGCATTACGATTTTTATTGTGGTTATTGGTATTGTTACTTTTGGAACTTAAAGGGGAGGTAGAAGAGGAAAAAATGGAGTAGTTGTTCAAACTCAAAAGTATGCATTTTATAAATATTAATTCATATGTTTTACTAAGTTTTAATTACATTTTGCATTAAATAATGATGATTGCATGGTTAACTATATTTTTAAGCATTATGCATGTTTATTCACTTTAATTATACATGAATTAAGTTTTAAGTCGTAAATTATATTTGTCAGTAATTGTTCACTGGAAAGAAAGTGATTGAATGATAATCGATGATTTAGTTGCTGGTAAATTGATTAATTCACAGAAAAAATCACCATTTATGTCTAAGTTAAAGAGTCCATGGGTAAAGTTCTTAAACTATGAACTTACTCTATGGCTAAATTGGTTAAACCACATACTTGTGTATTACTTTTTCTGTGCGATAAATTTCATTGATATAATGACAATTACAATTATAGTAGATGATAAAATATGATGAATTATTTCTCCTGTAATATGATGTGTTTTACGAAGGGTATTCTTTGATGAGCATTTGTAGGGAAATTCGTATAAGAGTAGAACTGAGAAATTGATTCTAGTTGATGCTCGATCATGGAGAACATGGACGGACAAGGCAAAGAAGTGGGCTTGCATAGAACGATCTTACACATCCAGATGTGCATCACGTCCTTGCTAGCTATTAGTTAGTGAACTGCCACTCTCTCAATCTATAAAACAGTCTTATAACCATGAAACCAACCATCCCCCCTTCTTCTTCATTTGGACATCATTCACAGGCACATTCTCCATCTCCTCCATCTTTCATTTTCCACCCATTCGCTTCTTTCGAGAGGAGATTGACGACTTCTTCTTCTCCTACCAAATTCTTAGTGTATTTGCTATTCTTTTCTGTACTTGAGTGTATTATTGAAGGAAAGACTCTTGGTGCCAATTGCTTTCTCCTCTGTTCCTTGGTGTAATTGCGGAGTGACACCCAAAATCTCATTTCAAGGTCAAAAGTAAGGTTTGCCAACTTGACGACTTGGTGGACCGAAAGTAAAGACAAAGAGAGTGCTTAGCCTGAGCAAGTTTCAAAGGGTGAAAATTGCAGTAGAGTATTAAGTGTTCTCTTCTTTTGCTTTTCCTTTTCTTTTATTTTTACATTCACCTATCTTATCACATCTATTTCAATATTGAGAGAATGATATTATGTTTGATGTAATGTTGAATGTTTATTATTATTTTTACAAGTTTTCGTAACATGTTGAGTTTTATGTTTTATGTTTTATGTATTTTTTGTTGTATTCTTAAGATAAAAAGAACAAAAATATAAGCAAACAATTCTTAGAAGTTTCAAAAATCTTATTGTACTTAATTTCATTTGAAACTCACTTTTATTGCGTTTACCATGAGATTTCTTGTGGGTAAAGACATTTACCCACGAGCCAACCCCATGAGTTTATGCATTTTCATTGAACTATACTTAAATGCATGTGAAGTGAAATACAGAGTGTTTAAGAATCACGAAAATTTAAGTATTTGAAATTAAAACTCACTTGATAGGGTCTTTCAGATTATCTTTTTAATCCAAATATTCTAAGTGAAGAAGAAATTAAAGTTAATGAAAACTCTTTAGAAATTACAGATATAAAAGTGATTAAAAAGCATCCTAATGATTATTTGGAATAGAGCAACTATGACATTGTTTTAAAATTAATTGTTCCATTAATTGAATACACCAATTTAGCTAAGCGCCAATCAAAAACAATCTTTGTGGACAAACCTGTACTTACACACCAATTACATCTGAACCTGTACACTTGCGGTGAAATTAAAATATTTCAAACACATTATTAAGAATTAATTTCAAAAAGTTCAAACAAGTTTTTGGCGTCGTTGTTGGGGATTCAAATTTCTTGCAATTGGTGCTACTTTTTGCTATTTTGGGTTAGTTAGGGTTGTAATAGAAATTATTTGTATTGACTGTTATTAAAGCCTTATTTCTATTCTAGAGTAGTGAAGTAATTTTGGTTGAAATTCTGAATTTCATAATGAATTCATATAACTCATATTGGGGTGATTGTAGGTCTGTTCTAAGAACTAGATATGAGGATTATAATTATTTTAATTATGTTAGAGGAGATTATTCACCTATGGAATTTAATGACTATTCTTCACAACATGATTTAGAAGAACTTAATGCTAATTCTCAAGATAATTATAACCAGAATGACAATTATAATTTATGAGAATGTAATGATAATTTAGGGATGCAAAATCATTATTCAAAGTATAACTATATGAATGAAGATCTAAATTATCAATTAAACATATCACTGTAGATACAACAATTAACAAATAAAATAGATGAATCAATACAAACATTAGAGGACAGTAATAGATTGAATGAATTTGAAAATGATAATTATTTAGATTGGTCAATCTTAAAAGGGGATTAGAATGTTCAAGGAATTAATATAGGTTTATCAAATCTTAATGACGATTTGCCAATGAATGCTGAACTAATCAAAACTATCTTAAAAGAAAAATATCATTGGAAATAGAACAACTTTCAAAGTTAATGAATCATTACAACAAATAAAAGATAGTAGAATATTTAATGAGTATGAAAACAATGATGATTTAAATTGGTCAAATGAAAATTAAATCTATCAAGATGTAAATTCATTAGGAGATATGTTATTTACAGAGGAGAATATGCAACCGCTAGAGATAATTGAGGAAAATGAGTATTGTAACTCAACTACATTTAATTATATGGAAAAATTGGATGAAATTCAAAGATCGATTGATTTGTTTATAAGGAATTCATCTAATTCTAATATATCTGAACTAGACAATATTTTACAAGAAGAACCAAAGGATGTAAATATTATGTTAAGATCTAGTGTAACTTATGAAGGTCCTAAAAAGGGTGATAAAGAAAAACGTATTAATGATAATTTTACAAACAAAGAGGAAATTAGTATAGAATCTAATCTAGAAAACAAACCTGAATTAGAAGAAATCGAAAACAATAATGAATCTAAAAATAGTAAAGAATTTGAAGACAATACTATTAAGAAAGACATTAAAAATGGAGATAAGCTATTAAATGAAAATCATTTTCCATTTCCACATAGAATGAGAAATGTTAAGGAGCAAGAATTAGAACAAATCAATAAAGTATTTGAGCAAGTTAAGGTCAATATTCCATTGTTGGAAATTATTAGATAGGTTCCTTCTTATGATAAATATCTTAAAACTCTCTGTACCAAGAATAGAAGGAAGAAAATATTAAGAAAAACATTTTTAGCTAAGGAAGTAAGCTCTCTATTAATTAATCCTGTACCTGAAAAATTAAATGATTCAAGAACTCCTGTTATTTCTTGTTATATAGGAGATTGTTATTTCAATATAGTGTTAATAGACTTAGGAGCTAGAATTAATGTCATACCTAATTCTATTTATGAGAAGTTAAAATTGGATAATATCAAATTTACTAGAACAGTTATTTAGCTAGCAGATAAATCCATAAGAATACCCTTAGGTAAAGTGAAAGATATTTTAGTAAGAGTTATGACATTTGTCTATCCTATTAATTTTACTGTAATGGATACAAATGCTTCAAATAGAAATTAAGATTAAGCTATAGTTATTTTAGGAAGGCCATTTTTAGCTACAACCGATGCTTGTATAAGTTGTAGAAATGGTTGGATGGAATTAACTTGGGGTGATCAAAAGTTAGAATTGAATATTTTTAGTGGAGTAAAGAAAAATATTAAAGTGCTCTAATTTAAAAATTTTAAAGTCAATCTGATGGAAACTTTTAAAATAGATGAGGATTTAGATGTAGAAGAATTAGATCATGTTGAAGAGTATGTAACACCAATTGAAGAAATGTTAGAACAGAAAATATTTAAGTAAACGGAAATGATGGACATAAACAAAGAAAAGTTTGAAAATGACAACAAATCTTTAATTTTAGAACATCCTGTTCTTGAACTGAAACATGCATTTCTAGAAGAGAATGGAACTTTATCAATCATTATTACTTCTGATTTAACATCAGTACAAGTAGAAAATCTTTTAAAAGTATTAAGAAAGCGTAAAGAAGCAATAGGATGGTAGATGACAGATATTAAAGGTATAAATTCAATTATTTGCCAACATAGGATTAACTTGAAATCTAAAATTCAACCGGTTAGGCAACCACAGAGAAGATTAAATTTGAATATTAAAGAGGTTGTTAAAAAGGAAATTTTGAAATGGTTAGATAATGATATAATTTATCCTATATCTGATAAGTCTTAGGTAAGTCCAATACAGGTAGTACCTAAGAAATCTGGAATAACAGTTGTAAAAAATGATAACAAAGAATTAGTTCCAACAAGAGTTTAAACTAGTTGGAGGGTTTGTATAGATTACAGAAGACTGAATGCAGCAATTAGGAAGGATTATTCCATTGCCTTTTATAGATCAAATGTTAGAGAAACTAGCGGGGCATGAATATTATTGTTTCCTAAATGGTTATTCAGGTTATAATCAAATCCCAGTTGCACTTGAGGATCAAGAGAAATCAACTTTTACATGTCCTTTTGGGACATTTGCCTTTAGTCGTATGCCTTTTGGGTTATGTAATGCACTAGCCACATTTCAAAGATGTATGACAAGAATTTTCACAAATTTTATAGATGAATTTTTAGAAGTGTTTATAAATGATTTTTCTATATATGGAGACTCATTCAAAAAATGTTTAAGTAATTTAGTAAAAGTGTTAGAGAGATGTGAACAGAAAAAATTAGTATTGAATTGGGAAAGATGTCATTTTATGGTCAAACAAGGAATAATCTTATGACATTATTTCTGCTGAAGGGATAAAAGTTAACAAAGAAAAAGTGGAATTGATATCTAATTTACCTATTCCAAAAACAATCAAAGATATAAGAGCATTTTTAGGACATGTTGGTTTTTATAGAAAATTTATTAAAAACTTTAGTAAAATTGCTTGACCTTTAACTTAGTTATTAATTAAAGATGCAAAATTTGATTTTAGTGAGAAATGCATGAAAGCTTTTGACTTTTTAAAAGAAGCTTTGACTACTTCACTTATAGTTTATGCACCCGATTGGTCTCAACCTTTTGAGTTAATGTGTGATGCATCAGACTATGCTTTAAGTGTAGTCTTGGGTCAGAAATTAGATAAGCTACCAAGAGTAATTTATTATGCTAGTAAGACATTAAATGAAACACAAATTAATTACAGTATAACTGAAAAAGAATTTCTAGTAGTAGTATTTGCCTTAGAAAAATTTAGGTCATATCTAATAGGTAGTCATACCATCATTTACACTGATCATTTAGCACTTAAGTACCTATTAGTTAAAAAAGATGCTAAACCAAGGCTTATTAGATGGATTTTGTTACTACAAGAGTTTTATTTGGAAATTAAAGATAAGAAAGGTTGTGAAAACATTGTTGCAGATCATATGTCTAAGTTCGATGAAACATTTCTTTCTAATCCACCAATAGATGACACATTTCCAGATGAACAATTGTTTATGCTAAATTCCTATCCTTGGTATGCTGATATAGTTAATTATTTAGCTACAGGTTTAGTACCTCATGATTGGTCTACTTTAGACAAGAAAATATTTCTATCTAGGGTTAAATATTTCTTTTGAGATGACCCTTACCTGTTTAAGCAATGTCTTGATTAGATTGTAAGGAGATGTATCCTAGAAACTGAAACTCAGCAAGTGTTATCATTTTGTCATAACCAACCTACTAGAGGACATTTCAAAGCTAAAAAGACAGCTTTAAAGGTGCTTCATAATGGCTTATATTGGCCAACTTTGTTCAAGGATGCCTATGAATTTTGTAAAAAATGTGTTCATGTACCCTCTCTTTCATTCGGCTATCACTTAGAAGCCCATGGGGTTCCACCAATAGAGCCAGTGGATGGGTCGAGGTACAGAGAATTGAAAGGTGATTGAGGGAGTGCATCGCCATGTGGGGCGGATGGCTCGTTAAATAGAGTCGCTACCTTATTTTTGCATAGAAAACAAGGAAAACCAAATGGGGAAGTGTCCTTCCCCCATCAAAATGGTGAAAACTACATAAATGATGTAAAATCGTGTAAAACTACGCGGAAAATGAGAGAACTGGAAACAGGACTCAAGGTATTGTTGGGGAAGGTGTTTGGCACCCCCAGATAGCTTGGGTAATTCCGACCTCTTTTTGGCTCTAAAAATGGAATACAACAATAGTCAGCCTAGCCAAACATGGCCTCATCTTGAAAGACTTTCCAGAGCATCGGGAGGGCAGCTTTGCTCCTCCCGGTAAAGGGGGACCGTGTGAGTATACATACTCATACACCTGGATGACCGACGTCGGCAAGGATGCATGCCGACGGCCTCATCTTGTAGGATTTGCTAGGGCATCGAGAGGAATAGTCTTATTCCTTCCGGTAAAGTAAGTGAAAATCAACCAATGCGAGGATTCACACGGGATCTGGTGTGAAAAAGAGAGAGAGAAAGGCATGGTGGCCACCATTATGGACTATTGGTTGAAGAGCCAGAGGTCTGGTGAGCTAGCTGGCTGGAACACTGGGTTGCGGGTAAGGGGACCGGTGTCTGCCTAACATTTCGCCTCTCCTACTGGGGACAAGAGTTCATATACCTAGTTTGGCCAGGGTCGGCAAGGACTCATGCCGACAGCCTCATCCCGAAAGCCCTTCCAGGGCATCGAGAGAGTAACTTTGCTCCACCCGATAAAGAGGAACTGTTGGGGTGTACATACTCATACACCCGGACGGTCGATGTTGGCAAGGTTGCTTGCCGATGGCCTCATCCCGGAAGCCTTTCAGGGGCATTGGGAGGGTAGCTTTGCTCCTCCTGGTAAGGGGAACCATCGGGGTGTACATACTCATACACTTGGACGGCCGGTGTCAGCAAGGATGCATGCCAACGGCCTTATCCCGGAAGCCTTTCTGGGGCTTCGAGAGGGCAGCTTTGCTCCTCTTGGTAAAGGGGAACTGTCGGGGTGTACATACTCATACACCCGGATGGTCGGCATTAGAAAGGATGCATGTCGACGGCTTCATCCTGGAAGCCTTTCTAGGGCTTCAGGAGCGCAGCTTTGCCTCTCTTGGCGAGATAAGTGGGAAATAGGTAAAAAAGCGAATATAGACGTGGTAGCCACAGCTATGAACCTCTAGTTGAAAAGCTAGAGGTCTGATGGGTTTGCCTGTTTGCCTACTGAACATCCAGGTCTGGGGCCAGATGTTCACCTGGTATGCTGCCTCCACTTCCGGGTGTAGAGATTTCTGCACCCAGTCCCAAAAGACGGGAGAGGCAAACACCTTTGGGGAGACGGTCATCTGTAAGTGGAGACGACACGTTTGATGGTGGCTAGGCGTTTCAAAGAAAAGGGACAGAGAAACCTAATGATATGCTCATAAAAACACATAAGAAAACATGAGTTTCCATATAAAAACCCGACGAATGAATTGTGACTGGACTGATCTCAATCGTACTGGGTGGATTTACCCAACAGGGAGGGAGGCTACCAGTACCTTCGAAAGTTTATCCGAAGGAATGATACCCAGGCATTTGTGTGGGGAAGGTCCAGTATGGTCAGGGTTCGAACAAAAGAGGCTAAATAAGAAGTGTGACGGTAAGGGAGAAGGGGGCTTACCTGTAAGGAGACGTCGGTGATGGTCGGAAGTCCTTGCTCCGGTGCGGCAATAGTATGTCGGTGCTCTGAGTAGCTCTCCTCCGAAATCACTTCTTTAGAACGTCGAAAAAAGCCTCCTCTTTGCATGGAACAGAGGGCCCTTTATATAGGGAATTACCTTCCGTTTTGGGTGATCCCAGGATGGGAAACCCCACATACGTTTTGGTTTAATCTTGTGATCCATGTGATTAATTGATTGCAGGATTTAAGTAATTAAATCTTGCCATATCTTTCCATTAGATTTGAATTATTTACCTAGGTGTTTAGTCGGCAGCCATGGTAGGTTGGCCGGCTATCGAGTAAGGGAGTGCGCTAGCAATATAGCTAGTGGTTTAGGGGAATAGGCCATGGTAGATAGCTAGGATTGTGCACCGGCTGATGACTCGAACTAAGCTTTGCCTACGTCCATCGTAACCTCATGGCATTTACCTTGCCTTCCCCCATTTGGAAAATGGTACTTCCACCCTTGGATGCCTTGTATTAGCAAAAGTTCCATGTGGTCGGTCGTTTTCTCTCCTCTGGTGGCTATGGGCATGTTAACGGGTATCTACATGTTGGCTGTCGGCTAATCATGAGTTGGTAGCCATGTTTTTTTTGCATGGTCCTTTGTTCGAAGTGAAAGGGGACCTTCACGGCCAGGGAAGAGTTGTGAACCGATCGTTGGGATATTTTATAGGTGTGTCGGTGGGTGGCTAGTTGATTTACTTGGCAGCTCGATAGGTGTTGAACACGGGCGTCAACACCAGCATAGTGGAACTTCATCGGGGAGAGTTTGGGGGAACCAGCCACCAAGTGATATACCAGTGTGTCGGTGGGTGGCCGGTTGATTTACTTGGCAGCTAGTAAGTGTTAAGCATGGGGGTCAATAGAATGCCCCTCCCTAGGCGAGGTTGTATGACCTCAGTGGAAGGAAACCGACGTTCTAGGGTTGAATGACCCTTTATGCGTAGGTGATAGATAATGTGAGGCTTCACATTTTGTGAACATCCATCACTCATTATGAGTGAGATAGACTTTCCTGGAAGGTGCGTCAAGAGAAGTCTTGAGAAGTTCAGAGAGGATACACTCTGAACTGTGAGGGCCAGATTTATACTCTCAAAGGATTCATTGAGAGCTGCCTACAGGCTCCTTGTCACCTTGTGTGGGTGAGCATAGACTTATGCTCCCAATATCTTAACCGAGAGCTGCCATGGTGGTGTGGACTTACACTTCTGGTCACCTAGCCAAAACATGCCTTGAAGGGGGGTCAGACTTGTACTTCTAGTCGCCTAGCCAAAAAATGCCTTGAAGGGGAGTCAAACTTATACTTCTAGTTGCCTAACCAGAAGATGCCTCTAAGGGGATAGACTTACACTTTCGGTTGCCTAACCAGAAGATGCCATAAGAGTACCAGCCTGTCGGGTTGTCGATCGTGGAATGTGCCAAGGGTTATTAACCCACGTGTATAAACCTTGTGCAGGCATCTATCAAGTCATGTCCTATCAATCTTCGGTTCTAACGGAACCCTAACCGGTAGCCACATTGTGGGTGCCGAATTGCCAGGTAGTCAGGTACGGGTACTTGTCATGTTACGTCAAGCCTGGAACGTGTCGTTGGTTATTAACTAGTGTGTATAAACCTTGTACAGGCACTTGTCATGTCACATCACATTGATCCTTGGTTCTGACGATACGCTACCTGGCAGCCGCTTTGTTTGTATCGGCCTGCCAGGTGGTTAGGTGTAGGCATTTATCACGTCACATCCCATCAATTTTTGCTATAAAAGTGGCATGAGGGTGCCTACATTCTCCATCCATTCACAAAGGTTGCTGGCTGGAGTTAGGGTTTTTTGACTTTCTTGCTCCCTCGGTTTTCTAGGCGGTAGCAATATCCCTCCTCCCTTCCTTCCAGTTTTTCTTTTTGCCTCTTCGTCTTCTTCCCCATTTCCCTAGTCTTCTCCACTTTTCCGTCTTCCTCCCCATTTCACTTTCTTCCAACCTCGTCTTCCTCTTCTCTATGCCTAGGATGAAACATGAAACATGTCACGAGTCATATCCGGTAGACGGCTGCCACCTCTCTCAACCCAATGCAATAGTGGCTCGAGACCTTGCCCTCGACACTTAGGGATTTACCGATGGAAGACTTCACCTGTCCCAGCCAAGTGGAGGCCATCCGATTGTAGGTGTCTTACCTACTCATGGACGGGGGGGGGGTGTGACCCGACCTCTGTCGACGTTGTCTCCCGATTGTGGTTGTCGGAGCGGTGCGGGGGACCTTGTGGCATCTGGCTCTTATCCACCAAAGGAAGGTGAGGGGTTAGTGGAGGCTCCCTGTGAGGATTCGTAGTGGAGGACGCACTGCAAGATGTTGGTCGGGAGGCAATGGCTCCTCCCGAAATCCTCTGACATGCTGCCAGCGAGGCCCGATAACACAGGGTCAGATGTAGAGTCTATCCGCCTAGCCCTTTAATGGCATTACACGGCCTTCAGTTACATTGAGGCGGCAGCCGAGGGTGTCTCGCCACTTGACGCAAGTCAGGAGCTTCTTTTCCCCGTGGACGATCGCCTGGGGGGAAGGAGTATTTTGTATGGTAGGCCAGCAAACTTCAACCAGCTACCGGAGGTGGAGCAACTGTTCACTGCGCAGGGGCTGCTTTGATTCATCCATGATCTCCACTAGGTGGAGACAGTCCCTGGTCTGGTCGTCGAGATGTACTCCAACCTATCCAAGGTGGAGTCGCAACTTGTTCTCGACTTTTGGATGGGGCCGACCGCACTATCCGATGCACTCCTGCTCGAGGTGCTCGGTCTCTGCTCTACCAGGTTGGACGTTTTTGCCCCTTTGCCAAGCATCCCATTGAGCATCAGCGACATCAACGTGGCAGTGGTGGCAGATACCGAGTCTGACCAGCGGGTGGTCAAGACACGTGACTTGAACTCGGTCACCCACCTTGTCTTGTTCGTTTTGAACAATACCGTCTTACCAAAAGGGGGACATTGGGACGAGGTGAGTGTGGTGACTTACCTCATGACTTTCGTGATGGTAACCAATTGCCAAGTGAATTGGGCGGCAACGGTCTGGTGGCAGATGCAGAGCATCATCAACCTAGGTCGGAGGCCTCCTAGCTAGCTGTTGTTTGGCGAGGCCATGGTCGAGCTGGTAGGCTTCCTGCGCATTTCGATCTGTTGTCGGTAGAAGATGACGCTCCTAACTCGACCCATCAAGGTGACCGATCTTGGTCGTTACGAGAGGCTTGCTTCTAAGCATGCCAGCTCGTCTGCTGGGACTTCTACTGGGCCATCTGTCGGACCCTCGACCGGACATCGTCTGACTACTTCTACCGTTGCCTCACCTTTCCCAGGCGAAGCCTCAGGCCCGAGCGTGGTTGTTGGTGCATCGTCCACGAAGACCCTTTTGACCTCCATGGGTGAATGCCTACAAACGGCAATGGACCGGTTGAGTGCTTGTGACGACGTTCTTCTATGGGTGATGACCCGCAAGGATCGGTTGGTCGGGCTACTTGAGTAGATGGAGGCTCGGGAGGCTGAGCGGGAGTACCGGAGGGTCGAGCGTCGGAGGGCCGGGCGTCAGAGGGACAGCAACATGGATTGACCTCTTGTACCCTCCACTTTTTCTCTCTGTAATCGCAGAAAATTATTCATAATGCAATTTACCTTTACCAAAAAAAATATGTTTCCTGTGTGGATTATGTGCATACAAATATTCACGTGTATGTCCTATGGTAAAGTGCGAGGGAGTGATACAGAGAGGGTACTCGCGACATGGCAGAAATGCCAGCTACCGGCCTAAGCTGGGTCACTATAGCGGTCGCTGGCTGATGATACCGAACAGTGCACTGTTCCCTTCTGTCGATCAGTCTTACTTCTGTGTGATGTGGCGTTTTGCGCGTAGTGGTGTCTAGCTGCCTGAGCTAGGTAATGTGCAGCCGAGCCTCCTTCGTTCCTACGGAATACGGTTAGCGTCCTTATTTTGGATGCGATTGGGGTGTCAGCTCCCTTTGGGTAGTTGTGTCTTGTGAGTGGCTACTGGCTGATTGACCCGGTGTCTTGCTATCTCTCTGTATGACGTCTTGTTTGGTACAAGCCCTCGTAGCGGCATCTAGCTGTCTAAGCTGGGTGATGCATGGGGGAACCTCCTTTGTTCCTGCAAGGAACAGTTAGCATCCTAATTTTGGACGTAGTCGAGGTGCCGACTATCTGTGGGTAGCCGTGTCTCATAAGCGGCGACCGGCTGATTGACCTAGTTTGCTTATTTACCTACACACTTATTCGCACATTAGTCCCCTTAGGTGGGGAGGAAGTGTCGTTTCCTCCCCTTATCTATGAGCACAAGTAGTAATGTGTGTGAAGGTGTTGAGACATTGTATTATGGCCCATCCTCCTGTATTCTGCCTCATTGGTGTTGTAAGGGCAGTAGATGCCAAATCTGCTTGCCAAAGTTTTATGGACTGAAATAGTGGCATGTAGGAGGTAAGGGGATTTTGAAATGGCTACCTATGATAGAGTCCATGCAAGGTGGCTGTTCCAGCCCAATGGTGCTATCCGAACCTATAGGGGAATGAAAGGTGGCTCACCTCACAACAAAAGGAACCGCTGGACATTCATGCAAGAAGAGTTGGTAAGCGTGGTTCCTTTGTCTAGTAGAAGTGACCCTAAGGCGACAAGGACAAGTCTAGAGGAGAGATCCAAAAGCTGTCCTTCTGCCCATAGTTGTGTTGATTCATCCTCACAAGTTCGCTCGGGGAGTGAAGAGATAATAGATAGAATAGTGCAGGTTCCGGAAACGCGGGCATCAGAACCTAGGGGTGGAAGCAACTTTCAGTGGGATGCTAAGCCCAATGTTGTTGAGGACGTAGCTGCCAATGGGTCTTGTGTGTGGGATGCTAAGCCCTATCTTGATGACTTAGTTGGGATGTCAAGCCCTAGGACTAGAGAAAAAGGGAGAAGTGGGTGTCGGCAAATGGGTCCCAACACCCGATTGTATTGGCAGACTTCGATGGGTTGCCAAGCCCTGAAGAGAGGGGATACTTGGTCAATCACAACAAGCCAGGTATAGGACTGCCAACAGCCAATGGAATCCTAAAATCTACCCTTCCCCTATACAAGAGTCTGTATGCTTTCATGACTCGGCAACAAGTAACTTTTTTTCTTTTTCTTTTTCCTTTTTCTCTTTTTTTTCACGTTGAAGAAGTACTCTAGCCACTGACTTTTCTTCTTCTTCATTTTTCTCTATTTTTTTCCGTTTTCTTCCTTTTTCTATTCTTTTTCTTTACAAAATAGAAGATGGAAATAAAACTGAATTGAAAATGCTATTAGCCCTCTCCACGTGCTGTTGGCAAGTAGAATAACCTAACGGTGTCGTGACTGGGTCCAAGGGGGATACCTTACCTAGAGCGAGCCAAAGTTAGTGATCTCCCTCATTGTCGGGTGGCACTCAAGTTAGGTAAAAGAGGGAACTTTGATACTCATTTGGGGGGGGGGAAGTGATCTCCAGCCAGTATTTCATAACTGCTTGGAATCAGTATGAACCATGGAGATAAGGATAAACCTGAATTACTCACTCTGTTTCGTCTTAACGTCGTTAGAGTTAAAAAGTTTGGGTGCTCGAGTTTTTAGCATAGTAACCCGGTTGTATGTGGTAATGCTCCTGGGGTCGATAATTCGTCGCAGAGGTTTGGATAGCATTTCTTGAGTTGGATGTGCTACTTGTTGCTGCAAACTGTTCTCACCATCGGCCGTGGATGTGGCGGTTAGTGGAAGGTCGATTGGGTGGTGGAGTCTATAAGGCATTGGGGCAACAGGCTGTGAATAGGGACCGGGTCATTTATCGGCATCCTGGCGTTGCTTCCGGCAGATGGAGACCCAGATGTTTTGCGGTGGTGAGATTGAGGGGGAGATGGGTACTTTCCAGTGGATTGAAACTCGAAACCCATGCCAACTCTTGATGGGGATGGTTTTGCTAGCCTTGTCGACCCCCTTCCTTTCCAGCACCAACGCGACAGGATGACTGGAAGGATGCCTATCGTGTGTGCACGGTGCAACGTGTGAGTTCTAGGAGAGGATTCGTTAGGGGAAAGGGGGCATACTTGTTAGGAACTGGCCCCTTGGTCAGTTGGCGGAGAGCCAGTTGGAGACGTCGATGGTTGGCTTGTCTGAAGGCGATGGTTGCGATGCGCTCTGGTCACGTTGTTTACGGGTAGAACTTCTTCAATTGTGATAGGTTGATCGGACCGAAATCCTCTTGCGCGGCTTCATTGGAGTGGTAGGCGGCTCCCCCGCTAAGGGTCGTGGTACGAACGTAAGGCCCATGCCAATATGGGGAGAACTTTCCAGTAGTGCCGGCTGTGAAGGTGGCTCAGAGGACCAAGTCACCTAGTGCGAGGAGTTGAGGACAGACCTTCTTTCTGTAAGCCCTTGCCATTTTCCACTGATAACTCTGGGCGTGATCCAATACCCTCAACCTTCTCTCGTCCAAGAGATCAAGCTATAGTAGACATGATTCCAACCACTGGTCGTCAAAGATTGCTCCCTCCTTGAGGATGTGCAGGGATGGAAGCTCCACTTCAACTGGCAGTACAACTTTCGACTTGTAAACCAACGAATATGGTGTTGCTCCGATGGTGGTTTGCAAGGACGTCCAGTAGATCCAAAGTGCGTACAGGAGATGGTCATGCCAATCCTTGTGTGTCTGATCCATCTTCTTGAGGATCTAGACCAATGTCTTGTTGGCTGCTTCGACCGCCTCGTTCATCTATGGCCTATAGGGGGACGCCCTTAGGTGGATGACGTGACACTACTCGAGGTAGCCTATGACTAGCTTGGCTATAAAATTGGTGCCGTTGTTGGTTACTGCCTTGAATGGTACGCCATATCGGGTGATGATGTGGTTATGCAGAAACTTCAGGGTGGCGGCTACTGTGACAGTTTTGTAGGATGTCGCTTCCACCCACTTGGTGAAGTAATCTATGGCCACCAGTATGTATCGATGTCCATTGGTGGTTGTCAGGTTGACTTCGCCTACCACATCCAAGGCCCACATAGAGAATGGCCAAGGGGAAGCCATGTTGTATAGTTCTCTAGGGGGCGCGTGGTTGAGATTTCCATGAATCTGGCATTGATTTCCATGATTTTCTTTGCCGAGGTTCCAACGTCTGCTTGCCTGGGGACTTCCTTGAGGCAGTAGATGTCCTGATTGTGAGCTGGCTGGTGGAGCGTCGTGACTTCTATTGCTATGCTTCCACCTTCCATAACCGTTACCCATGACGCCAGGATGGCCAAAGCGTCTACGTATAGGTTGTGTTTACGGTTGATGTACTGGAAGTAGACAAATCAGAAGCTTTCTGCCAAATGTAGTACAAGTTCCTGATATGGCTAAAACTTGGGGTCTCGGGTCCTCCATCTGTTGAGAGTTTGGGAGATCACCAACATAGCGTCGCCGAACACATGTAGATGTGTGACCTAGTGTTCCAGTGCAAGTCGCAGTCCCATGATGCAAACCTCATACTCCGCCTCATTGTGGGAGCACGTGAAGAGAAGTTGCTTGGCTACGCGCAACATTCGTCCTAGAGGATCCACTAGGACAACCCCCACTCTGTGGCCTTTGGTGTTAACCGCTCCATCGAAGTATAGGATATGGGGTTCCGGCTGATCTGGATCCGACTTGCCAATGGTGAAGACGGGCTCATCTAGGAACAAGTCCTCCAACGGCTGATAATCCAGCAGGGGTTGGTGCCCTAGTTGGTCGGCCATAGCTTGGGCCTTCATGGATTTTTGAGACACGTACTGGATGTCGAACTCAGTGAGGAGCATCTGCCATTTGACGCACTTGCCTACCAAGGTCAGTTGGTCAAAGAGGTAGCGTAGGGGGTCGTGGCAGCTGAGCAATAGGACCAGGTAGACCACCAGGTAGTGTCATAGTTTTTTCACTGTCCAAACCAGTGAGAGGTAGTATTTCTCTGAGTTCATATCGTTCTTCTACCTCGGTGAACTTCTTACTAAGGTAGTATATGGCCTGCTCAACTCTCCCGATGGTGTCATGTTGGCCCAACACAGTGCCCATTGAAGAGGCCATGACAGACAGGTACAAGAAGAGCAGTCGTTCGGGATGAGGTGGCACGAGAATCGACGGTTGAGATAGTTGCTGCTTGATGTGGTCGAAAGCGGCTTAGCATTGTGCTGTCCACGTGAAGCTGGCATTTTTCTTCAACAATCTGAAGAAGGGCTCACAAGTCAGCATAAGGCATGAGATGAAGTGCCCGATGTACTGTAGCCTTCCCAACAAGCTTCGGACCTGCTACTTTATCTATGGGGGAGGCATGTCTATGATTGTCATTGCCTTGTCGGGATCCACCTCAATCCCCCGCTTGCTGATGACGAAGCCTAGGAGCTTTCCGGTGGTGGCCCCGAATGTTGATTTTGACCAGTTTAACCTGAGCTTGTACTTGCTTATGTGCTCGAATAATCTTCTTAAGTGTTTGAGATGTTGTTGATGTGTGTGCACCTTCACTACCATATCGTTGACGTAAACTTCGACTTCTTTGTGCATCATGTCATGGAAAAGGGTGGCCATGGCTCTTTGGTAGGTAGCACCAGCATTTTTGAGCGCGAATGACATCACCTTGTTACAGAAGATGCCCCAAGGTGTGGTGAATGTGGTCTTCTGCTTGTCTTCTTCAGCCATGAGGATTTGGTTGTAACCAAAGAATCTGTCCATGAAAGAGTACACTCCGTACTTGGCGACGTCGTCGACCAAGACATCTATGTGTGGTAGTGGGAAGTCGTCCTTGGGACTAGCCTTGTTGAGGTCCCGATAGTTGACACACATGCGTACTCGTCTATCTTTCTTTGGTACGGGCACCATGTGCCACCCATTCCGGGTAGAAGACCGATTGGAGGAATCAGACGTTCAACTGCTTGTGAACTTCCTCCTTTAGCTTTTGGGCCCATTCCTGTCTCATGCCTCGAGCTTTTTGCTTCACAGGGTGGGCTTCCGGTTTGAGAGGTAATCGGTGGATGGCTACTCATTCATCCAAACCAGGCATGTCTTCGTAACCCCAAGCAAATACCTCCATGAACTCTTGCAGGAGTATGAGGAATTGTCACCGGTAAGGCTCAACTACCTCTTTGCTAATTCTTTTTTCTTTTCGATTTTGTTCAACGTCAAGGTTTACAAGCTCAACTTCATCAGTGGAGGTTATACTAGTGGACTCAGGTAGTTGGACCCACGGACTAACCTCTTGAAGTTCTTGGTCTTGCAAGGGGAAGCCGTCAAGCTCCTCCACTGATTGCTGACCCTTAAGGTGAAAGGGCGCTGGATGATGAACCTAGCCGAAGCTACATCCCTGGTCTCTTGGTTGAGTGCTAGGTAGGTATACCGATGGCCAATTAGGAATGAGGCTGAATCTTGGAAAGGCTTCAGAAGAGAAGGCGACGGATTTGTCGTGCTCGCCTGCTTGAGGTGTGAGGCCACCTAGCGCATGAAGAGGGGGAGGGGCAGAATGCCCCTAGTTCTACCTCGAGACACTGCTCTAATATTGGTACGTGTGGAAGGCCAGGTGGACGGCTTGGCGGCTGGCTCACTAAGAGGTGGAAACCAAAAAGAGTCTCGAACAAGGGTGTGACAGGCTAGTCACATTCACCTGTCCGGGTGACTGTGGTAGGGGAGGGGCAAAATGCGCCTAGTTCTGCCCCATGATTTTGGCCAGTGTTTTGCTCGTAGAGGATGCTACTTAGACTGAGATGGCTAGTTGTCCCGGCTTCATCGTGCAGCAACCCTGTTGAAGGTTGACGGCTACCAGATGATTGTACCGATGACCGAATGGTTCCTAGCTGTTCCTTGTGCTAAGCGAGACACTTGGTATGATTGCCAAGCTTCGGCTGACTTGGTCGGGTTGCCGAGTAGGTGGCTGCTGAGGATGTAGCTGTCGGCACACTTATGTTTGGGATGCCAAGCCCTGTTGTTGAAGGTACGGGTTCCGGCGTGAGTCACTCGGAAGCCGTCAGGCTTGTCTCTTGACTTTGATGACCTACAAGCCTGGAGGGTCCCCACCTAGGTCATTTGGTGGGTGTTGCGGCACTAAGTTGAAGGAGAGGGGGAAGGAGCGCACACCTTGTTGTACCCTTTCCTTGTACAAACTAGTCAGATGCAGTGTCCATTTCCAAAGTTCCTCCCCGTATGATGGATGATGGTGGGGGAGGTTGGAGAAGGGTTGGCCCTTCATTGCTTGCCAGAGACTCTCCAAACAACTGCAGCAAACCGTCTTTCGACTCCAAGTTTGCTGCGAGGTGTCCTCCCAAGGCTCCATGTGCCTGGACAGATAGTCGAAGGTGGCTGGGTTTTGGAGGTCAGGTGGTGAGGTGATGGCAGCCAGCTCAGGTGTCAGGCGCTATGACCCAGAGGATGCTATGACAACCACAAACTATCTTGGACAATAGTAATTTTCGGCCAGTATAATAATGACTTCCCCCTTCCACAGGAACTTGAGCATCTTGTGAAGGGTGGAAGGTACAATGGAGTTTTGGTGGAGGAAAGGGCAGCCCAAAATGCAGTTGCAGCTTGGGGGGATGTCCACCATGTGTATCAGAACATCAAAGGTTGGGGTATGATGATGAGGGGAAGAATGATTTCACCTCTAGCTTCATGGAGAGTGTTGTCAAACCCTCTCATTACTCGATCTATGGGAAGCAAGTTTTCTTCCTGGATCCCCAACTTGTGCATGACCAATTGTAGTGGGCACAAGTTTAGCCCTGATCCGTCATCGATCATGACGATGGGGATGCACAAGTCCTTGTACTATACCTAGATGTACAAGGATTGGTTGTGATCAGTCTTGACTGGTGTGAGGTCTAAGTCTGAGAAGTAGATGAAGGACGGGACTATCACTGTTGCCACCATCGCTTCTATGGCTCTGAGAGTGAGGCTTTGGTTCACTTTTGCCACCTATAGTGCCTTAAGGAGGGTTTCCTGGTGCTCGGTGGATGATCGAAGTAGATCCCGCATTGAGATATCTGCCCGTATCCCTTGCAGCTAGACTGACAAGTCTGTGGGGCGGTAGTGAATGGGCAATCGGTGCTGGTGAGGTGGCCACCAGTGAAGTGAGTGGGCAGCTGGTGTTGGTGAGGCAGCCACCGGTGAAGCGAGCGGACAGCTACCGGTCGATGGTTGGCTTGTCACTCTCGGGATGGAGATCCTTGCATGGCACGACTTTAGTTGATATACTTGGTCGGACCTAGTTATAGCCTTGCATGCGAACGGATATTGCTGTAATGGGGTGGGAGCTGGAGAGATGACTGCCTCCTTGCCCTTATGCTGCTCAAATGTGGATGTGGTTGGAGTAGACGACACGGTCAAGGGCGTGAACTGCTTCCTTGCCAGATGTGCTTGGAGTGGTGTCGGGGTTGCAGCTGTTAAAGCAACTGCACTGGCTGGAGTGCTGGTTGAGGGAGTGAGACTGGCTGTCAGGACCTTGGGGATCGAAGGTGCCACAAGGATGGCCGCTCTAACCATGGTGGCTGGTGAGTAGAGGATCACCTTGGGTCGGGCTGGGGCGGCTATCTCGATGCCTAACACCCCTAACGAGGTGACCATGAGTGCCACCAGAACCAAGGGTTTTTTGGAAGACAGGGATGGCCCTTGTTGCGATGCAGGTTGTGAAGACCTCCTCCTCCTTCGGTGGTTATGGACGGTGAGGATAGAGGATTGGAGTTGCTGGTAATACGGCCAGAGCTCCTGGAGCATTGGCAGGTTATGGGACAAATGGATGAGGTTGACTGGGTTCAGCCAGGAGATTCTGGCTTCCAGCGTTCGTGTTGAAGGGAGGTATCACCTTGACCCTTGCTCATGTCTAGTTGAATACACGGACACTGGCTACATAGGTTGGAATCCCTCAACCAGATGTTGTCTCCTGTTCCTGGAATCTGGGAGGATGGTGTTCACCCAAGAGTTCTCCACATGGTTTGGGAAAGTCTGCTGGCTCGGCTCGAGAGATGTGGGAGGCTATTGAAGCTCGATGGTTCCTGAGTCGATGAGATGCTGGATGGCCTGTCTCAGTGTCTGGTAGTGGTCGGTTGCGTGGCCTGCAGATCGGTGACACTCGCAGTACTGTTGCGAGTTGTACTAGGAGGGAAGAATAATCGGCGGTGGCTTGACAGGAGGGAGCGTGAGCAGCGTTTGCACCCTACGTAACACCTGGCTCAGTGGTTCCAAGAGTAGTGTGTACTCTGTTACATGCGGCTGCTGCACCTACGTGGGCGGTTAGTGTGGTTGCCACGGCTACTGTTGGGTGGGGCGCTATTGGTTAGCACCTGTTTGGCCCCCATTTTGCCCATGGTTCCTTTGATGGGAGGATCCTAGGGTAGCTGCCTGCCATTGCCGTGACACCAGTGGCTCTGGTGCAATTGTCGGTGGTGGAGCCTTGGGCCTCCAAGGCTACTGATTCGCTGCTGGTCGAGTCGTATAGACCGGTTGCTGAACCTGGGTGATGGCCAGCAGACGATACTCCTAGGCCAGAGCGTACACCTGTTGTGGCTGATATGGCGGGTGTGCGACTGCCACAATTGTGATGGGAGCTGATCGCCCATTGTTGTTTCTCTGGAAGCCGCGGTTGTTGCCCCCATTGTCGCTTGTTGCTGGTGGCCTGGGACAGATGTTTCCTCCAGTGTTGGCCCCAAAGGGGAGGGCCGACAATCTTTCGAACTTCAAAACCCCACTAGGCTGTCAGCCTTGATCAACGGGGAGAATGTGGTGTACGATTGAATGCATATGAGTGCCGCTAGTGATGGCTGGATGCCCTGTATAATCATGTCCAGGGAATCTTCCTCAGCTGGCTTGTCCTGGATTTGGGACGCCAAGGCCCTCCATCTGCCAACGTAGCCATTGAATGGCTTGTTTTCACGTTGGCAGAGGCTGCAGAGGTCCTCCAACTTGTGTGCCAAGTCCAAGTTGTATGCGTACTATTCTTGGAACATGTATGCCAACTACTCGCAAGTGTAGATTTTTGTCAAGTCCAAGGACATGTACCATGACAGTGCCGACCCTTGGAGGGATTTCTGGAATAGTTAGATGAGGAGCTTCTCCTTGCACTGTAGTGTTGCCATGTCCCCCTAGTAAGCTCGGAGGTGCACCTGGGGGTCACCGTGCCCATTGTATTTGACCAATTCGGGTATCTTGAAGTCAGGAAGCAGCATCGCCTCCAGATAGAAACAAAGGTTTTGGAACGAACAAGAGGGTTCCAGCAGGCCAAGCCTCATGTTCCGAAACGATGCTTCCAGCTTGACTATGCTCTAAAGTAGTTGCCCTTACAGGTTCGGCATTGGGGCGGCAATAGTGGCAGCCACAGGCAATTGTGGCGGCTGAAAGAACTGACCTGCCACAGGAGTGGTGACAACATCATATTCTTCGATATGTGACATCTTTAGGATGTGGACGGTTGGCCTGGGTGGGATTACCGAGCTAATCCCTTGCTATTGGTAGCGTGCCAGCTGATGAGCCAGGAGGGTTTGCTCGAAATGCCCTAGTCAAGGCGGCTGGTAGGTGTCGACCCCTTCTATGCCCTCCATGTTTGAGGGCGACTAGTAGGATGGGCCGGTGTTCCACATGGGAACCGGCCTGTCACCTTCAGCTCTAGCAACTAGAGAGGTGGGTGGCATAGGATACGACGTGAGATTGTCGAATGCCATAGTGGCAGACAGGTCTAGTGCCTAGGGTAGATCCACAGCTCCAGCAGGTACAATGATCGGCCTGGTGAAGTTTGTCCTAGTGACGATAGGAGGTGGCAAGCCAAAGGCCATGAACAACGACATGGAGGTTGCCGCAGTGATAGATGGGGAAGTCCTGGATGTAGCTGTGAAACTAGTGGTCATAGCTCTTGCTTGTGAATGAGTCTGAACAGGGGGAGCCAGCAGGATTCGGAACTGCAAGAGCAAACTACAAAGGGTTGCAAGGAGAATCTGCAAGGAAAACCAAAGAAGGGTGATTTGGTTTGATGCACTTGAAAGCAGCTTCACTTAGCAAATGTGGTAGGGATGCTAAAAATCCTAGGATGTCGCCGGCAAGGATGCATGCTGGTGGCGTCATCCCGGAAATCTTTCCAGGGCATCAGGAGGGTAGACTTACACCTCTAGGAAAAATGGGAAGAAATCGGATAAAATGTGTAAAATCTGTTGGGAAACTATGAGTTTCCACGTAAAAGGACCCGACGGAAGGGTCGCAACCGAACGGACTAGACCGTGCTGGGTGGATTCACCCAACCTGGAGGGAGGCTGCTAGTACCTTCGGACGTGTCTCCAAAGGAAGGATACCTGGGCACGTCCTTCAACCTTTCCCTTGCATGGGAAAGGCCTAGCATGGTCGAGGTTCAAGAAAAACATTGTTAAATCATACGTAAAACGGGGAGGAAGGAAGGGCTTACATGCAGGGAGTCATCGGCGGTGATCGAATGTCCTCGCTCCGGTGCGGCGTGAGGGCATCGGGGCTCCGAGCGTCTCCTCTCCTTCAGAACCTCCAACCGGCGTCTACTCCAAGGGGTGAAAGCGTGCCGTTATGGGAGGGGGGAGCCCTCTTTTTATAAGGGTTTACCTTCTTTCTTTAGGGGGACCCGAAGATGGAAGGCTGCGTATGTCTTGGTTCAATCATGCGGACCGCATGATTGATTGATTACGAGATTTAAGTGATTAAATCTCGTCGTATCTCTCTAATTGATTCGCCTTACCTTTCTGGGTAGTTAACTTGCAGCCGCTACGTGGCAAGCGGATGCCAATTAGTTCTACCCGGCTACCTTGCGAAAGGGGAGTATTTGACTTAGTTCGGGGTTTTGGGGAGCCGGCTACTGGATTTTTCTACCGGCCGGCTGGTCCCACGATCCTTTTGACTAAGTAGGGGTTTTTGGGGAGCTGGCTGCTAGGTTTTTATTATGGTTTGCTGGCGGCAGGCTGGCTGATTCCTCGACCCTTTTGTTCAAATGTGGGTTTTAGGGGAGCCGGTTGCTGGGTTTTTGTATCGGTTTGCCGGCGGCAGGCCGGCTAGTTCCCCAAACCATCTGCGCAAATGTGGGTTTTTGGGGATCCAGCTGCCAGGTCTTTCTATCGGTTTGCTGGCGGTAGGCCGGCTGGTTTCCCGAACCATCTGCGCAAATGTGGGTTTTAGGGGAGCCATCTGTCAGGTCTTTGTTCTGGTTTACCGACGGCAGGTCGGCTGGTTCCCCGAACCATCTGTGTAAATGTGGGTTTTGGGGGGCCGGCTATCGGATTTTTGTACCGGCATGCCGGCGGCTGGCCGGCTGCCTCCCCCCCCCTAAGTTCGTTTAAGCATGGGGTCAACAATGAGACATGAACATTTAAGCTAATTGGAAATTTAAATCAGTGGTTAAATTGAAAGTTTATGTCTTACCCTAATAGCCATTTGATCCTCGGGAGTTGATATGTTTGAAGAAGAAGAAACTTTCCTCTTATATTGTTGAAGATACTGCCCAAGGGTGATATCTTCTTCAATCTCTTCTACCTCTTCTTGTTTTCCCTCTTCCTCAGTTTGTTGTTGTGTTTCTTGTTCTTCTTCTTGTCTTTCTTCCTGTTGTTGTTGTTCTTCTTCTTCTCTTTCTCCCTCTTGAGGTACTGAAGGGCCAGCTATATCTTCACTGAAATGAGCAAAGTCGTAATCTTGTGGCTCAATCTTAACAGCCACCTCTTCTGCACTTGCAAGGTCTGTCATTTCTACTACAAAAGAGGCCTTTTTGGCCATGCATTTCCTCCAGTCATATAAGTCACATTGGGTAGCAATCTCAGCCACCTCAAAATTTTCCCCAAGGGAAAGATACCTCTGGATGAAAAATTCATACTGCTCCCTTTCATCTCTATCTTCAAGGAGGCAAGCAAGAACTACATCTTTAGGGCCCTCCTTACTAGTTAAATCATTAACGATAGCAAAATACAATTTCTTCATAAACCATAATTCAACTTTAACATGAACACTTTCCTGAGCTAGCACATTTTTCGGCCTTATTGAGCATTCTTCTCTCCATACTTGATTTGCATGTTCAGGGTGAAAATAAGTGGATTCTTTTTGTACTTTCCTGCGAAATACGTTCAATTGATATTTTAAATCCTTTAAGATGTTCTCTTTAGTTTTATTGTGAATTTGACTACCTTGGTGCTAGTCCACTGAAGCTAATTTAAATCTTCAAGCCTCAATAGCTTCATCCACTCCTCAATGGACACAGATTTCCTCTTTTGTGATTGCCATGGTGCCATACAATAAATTTCTTTATGAAACCAAAACTTGCACCTCTTATTAAACAATTCCTATACTAAGTGATTTCTAGTGTTGACCCCCATGCTTAGCACTCATTTGGCTATCTGGTAAAACACGCGGCAATCAACCAGAAGGCTAGTACATTTCCCTAGCTGTCAGTTCCCCAGCTCTCCCTCGGGCAAGGACTCCCCGTCACCCCTTCAATGGATTTGGGGGAAGAACACAGCTATCGACCCACAGGTAGCCTATAGCATGCCTACCACTCACCTAAGTAGAGTAGATTAGTCGGCAATTCCGTCGCTAGGACAGAACTCCCACCAGCACTTAGCAACTTTCCACGATAATTTTCTCACCGAGACGGAACTTTCGCAAATACTAAGCGTTCTGTGACGAAAGTGCCATTTTCCACAGTTCTATTCCTTAATTCAGGCCAACCATAGAGTAAAACTCATAGTATTATGACTAGCTGTAGAGTAAAGCCTGTAAAGTTATGGCCAGGTGTATAATAAAGCCCATAAAGTTATAGTCAGGCATAGAGTAAAGTCTATAGTTTTACAATTGGGCATAGGGTAAAGCTCATTACCCTTCCCCACTCAACCAAGGTTGAGTTCCGAGGCAAACCACATGACAACCGGTTCGCAAGCCGACGGAGGAGTGAAATAACTCTTGACCGAGCGAAAGTTCCCTAACTCCTTCCTAGGTGGAGGGAAAGTTCCCCCTTCGATCGAGTCTTGGTCCTGGCCCCCTAACCGAGAACCAAACACTCTCCCAACTTGATGCTGAACCCTTCAGTGCGCTAGACCCATGACTAGGTTTGATCTTGATAGCCAATACCTTCTTCCTAGCGGCTGACACATTGGCCCCAACCACTGGCTAACGTCTGGGTTACATTTTAATGTGAACACCGAGGTGTCGTAGGATCAATCACTTAAATCTCGTGCTTATTGAAGGCCGTAAATCATGGGGTAGAATTCAAAACACACCCCGAGATGCCATTTTCAGATCACCATGTATGGAAAGTGTTCGAACACTCTTTGAAACCAATTCTGCTCTTAGACAAATTTCCCTACAATTGCTCATTGAATTTCCTTGCAAATACATATGGAATACCTTTCGGGAAACACATCATACTATAGGAGAAATAATTCATAACATTTAAACCCTAACTATAATTGCAATCGCTATTACATCAATGAAATTCATCGCATAGAATAAGTAGGGCACAAGCTCAATGGTAATCCAGTTTACCCTCGTGTAAGTTCATGGGTAAATGGCTTAACCCTCGAACTCTGCACTTAGATATAATCATGATTTTTTTTCTGTGAATTAATCATTTTATCAGTAACCTAAATAGTCAATTATCAATCATTTATTGCTTTTTTAGTAGGTAATCACCACAAATATAATTCACAACTTAAAACTTAATTCATGCATTATTAAAGTGAATAAATGTGCATAATGCTCAAAAGTATAGTTAGCTTGTAATCATCATTACTCAATGCAAAATGCAACTAAAACTCATTAAAACACATGGATTAATATCAATAAAATGCACACTTTTGAGTTTGAACAAATCCCACATACTTAAGTTTTGCTAATCCCTTAGCAAAATACTAAAATAAGACTATAAAAACTATGAAAGTGTGAATGTTTCACCGATGCTTTAGCCGGCAGCCATGGCCAATATGCCGACGGCCGGGTGGGAGGTATTAGTATGCTATAGGAGCTAAGCCCATGGTTCAGAGGAAAGGCTACAAAGGGTAGCCAAGATTATGTGCCGGCTTATGACCCAACGTCTATGTTCTTCAGCCCAGAACTCAGTCTCGGCTGAGTGGGGATGCGTATTGAGCTTTACCCTATGGCCATTGTAACCTTATAGACTTTACTTTTCACCCAGTCGTAAACTTTACGAGCTTTACCCTATGCCTGATCATAACGTTATAGGCTTTACTCTACGGCCCATCGTAACATTACGGACTTCACCTTACGCCCTGCCTAGAAATGGTACTTCCGTCTTGGAAAGCCTTATATTCATGGAAGTTTCGTCTAGCCAATGCACTTATCGTAGAGAATCGCCAAGTGGTAGCAAGAGTTCCGTCTTGGGTGCGAAACTATCGACTGTTCTTCTCTCCTTTGGCGGGTGGCGGGTGTGCTACCGGGAACCTGTAGGTTGGCTACCGGCTATTTGTGACCTGGTAGCCGTGCTCTTCCACCAAGTCCTTCACAAGGGGCGAAGGGGAGTGCTCCTTGCCCAAGGAAGAGTTGGGGAACTGGTCACCGGGGTGATGTACCGGTGTACCAGTGGGTTGCCTAGTGATTTACCTAGTAGCTCGTTAGGTGTTAAGCATGGGGGTCAACAACTGTGGTAGCCTCCATGTTGCTGTCCATGGCCTTTGGTCTACCGCCTCTGGTCGTCACCGGGACAAACTTCACTCGCCCGATCGTCGTGCCTACGGGAGCCATGGATCTACACCAGGCTCCCAACCAATCTATTGCTATGGCATTCGATGCTCATGTCACGCCACATCCTTCGCCGCCCACCTCTCCAACTGCTAGAACTCAACTTTTGGTTGGTGATGGACCGGTTCCCATGCATTTGACCAGCCACCGGCAAACATGGAGGGCACAGAGGGGGCTGGTACCTACCAGCCACCCCAACTGGGGCACTTCGAGTAGGCTCTCCTGGCTCATTCGCTGGCATGTTTCCATCAGCAAGGGATTAGCTTAGTCATCCCACCCAGGCCAGCTATTCGAGTTTGGAGATGCCGCACATCGAAGAATACGATGTTATGACTCTCTTGGCGGGTCAGTTCTTCTAGGCACCAACTCAGTCAGCTGCCGCCACCATTGCCACCCCACTATTTGACTTGCAGGGGCAACTACTTCAAAGGATAGTCAAGCTAGAGGTGTCCTTCTAGAACCTCTGGCCCGACCTGTCGGAACCCTCCTATTCGTTCCAGAACCTCTACTTCTGTCTAGAGGAAATGCTGTCTCCTGACTTCAAGATGCCTGAACTAGTAAAATACAACAGGCATGGTCATCCCTAGGCACATCTCAGGGCCTATTGGGGGGAGATGGTGGCGCTGCAATACAAGGAGAAGCTCCTCATCTACCTATTCCAGAAATCCCTCCAAGGATCTGCCTATCATGGTACATGTCCGTGGACCTAACGAAGATATACACCTAGGCCGAGATTACCTAGGCTATCTAGGGGTGCTTAACATCTTCCCCAACAGTACCTTGAGTTGCCTATCTAGTTTTTCTCATTTTCGCAGAAGTCATTAGTTTTTACACTGCTTTACGTTGTTGTTCTATGTTTCTGCGCTTTTACCCTTTTGATGGCAGATGAATCCTTCCCCATCTAGTTTTCCATATTTTCTTCACAAAAATAAGGTGGTGACCTTGTATCTCGACCCATTCGCCCCACGTGGTAATGTGCTCCTACAAATATCTTTCCATTCTCTGTACCTCGACCCATTCGTCGACCCTGCCAATGGAATCTCATAGGCTTTCGAGTGATAGCTAGATGAAAGAGAGGGTATAGCCCAGCCATCACTGGGGACACTCTTGTGCATTCAGTTGTACGCCACCTTCTCGCAGCTAGTCAAGGTTAGCAATTGATCAAGGCTGGCTACCACCTTGAAGGATTCCTGTAGTCTGGAAGGTTCTCGGCCCTCCCTTTTGGGGCCAACTCAAGAGGAACTATCCATCCCAAGCCTCTGGCAATAGGAAACAATGGGGGTAATAACCACGGCTTTCAGAGGAATGACACTAGCAGGCCGACTCTCGTTGCAATGGTGTGAGTTGCACCCCCACCAATCCAGCTACAGCAAGTATACGCTTCGGCCTAGGAGTACCGACCGCTGACCATCACCCCAGTTTAGCAACTGGTTTACGTGGCCAGGCCTGCCCCAAATCAATTGTCGTGGAGGCCCAAGGCTCCACCACTAGTTGTCATCCCTGCGTCGCTTGTGCCACAGCAGCAGCAAGCATTTGCCCCAAGATCTTCTCGTCAAAGGAATGAAGAGTCTAATAGGGGCCAAACTAGCGCTAACCAACAACGCCCCACCTAGCAACAATTGCGAGAACAATGCTAGCCACCCGTGTAGGCGCAGCAGCCGTGCACCATTGAGTACACGTCATTCTTGGAGCCACTGAGCTAGGTGTTCCATTGGACGCAAATGTTGCTCACACTCCCCCCAATCAGGCCACCCCTAACCATACTTCCCTAGTGGTACATCCCGCAACGGGGACAAAGGACAAGGCTAGCCCTTCCCTCCACATAGCAATTGGAGACTGAACTCATCTAGTTGAACCTAGTCAAGCTCATCCATTCGGTGAGCAACTCGCCGATGCTCGAGGAGCTTTGGCCATTCTACTAGCAACTCCACTCCTCCATCCTCATCGTCCACAACTATAGGAGGAGGAGAAAGTATTCCTGACCTGTGATGCAACAAGGGCCACCTCAACGAGCCATGCGACGAGGCAGCAAACCCTATCGTTAGTATAGTCGGGCACCGGGACAGTCGTCTCGGCCCGACCTGAGGTGATCCTCTACTCACCAGTTGTCCCAATCAGAGTGGCCATCCCAAGGGTGACCCTGACCCCCAAGGTCTTGGTGGTCGATCTCCCTCCACTAGTCGGTGCTCTAGCCAGCACGATTGCCTTAGCAGCTTCAACCTTAGCACCTCTCTAGGTATACTCAACAGGCCGATTGTTCCTAGCCTTGACCCCTCCAATCATTCTAGTGGTGTCCACCTTCGAGTAGTGTAAGGGCAAGGAGGCGCTCGTCACTTCGGCTCCACCCTTACTCCAACAACAACCGTCTGCATGCACAACTATCACAAGGTCTAGCCAGGTCTATCAACCTAAGTTGCACCAAACATGGATTTCCATCCCGGGGTTGCCAGGCCAGTCATCATCTAGCAGCTAGCTCCACTGGCCGCCATCTCACAAGTGCTAACTGCCCCTCCACTACCACCTACCGACCTATCTGTCCAGCTATGGGGAATGAGGGATAACATCTCATTGTGGGATCTCCTCGGGTCATCCACTAAACACCGGGAAACCCCGCTCAAGGCCTTGTAGGTGTCCAAGGTGAACTAGAGCCTTACACCTAGCACCATTGAGGGGATGGTAGCGACGGTGGCAGTCCCATCCTTTGTATACTTCTTAGATTTGGGCCTCTCACTTATCAGGACTGATCACAACCTGTCCTTGTACATCCAAGTGCAGTACAAGGACCTTTGTATCCCCATGGTCAAGAACGACGATGGATCTGGCCTAAACTTGTGCCCCCTATAGGTCATGCATAAGTTGGGGATCAAGGAGGAGGATTTACACCCTACGAACAAGGTGATGAGGGGGTTTGATGATATGCTCTGTGAAGCTAGGGGTGATGTCGTCCTTCCCCACATGGTAGGACCAGCGATCTTTGAAGTTCCTGTCCACTTGGTGGACATCCAGCCTAGTTACAACCTCATCTTAGGCCGCCCTTTCCTCCACCAAAACTCCATTGTGCCATCCACCCTCCATAAGATGCTCAAATTCCTTTGGAAGGGGGAGGTCATTGTCATACTGGTGGAAGACTACCACAATCCAAAACAATCTGTGGCCACTGCGGCACCTTCTAGGTCTCGACCCCCTGTGCTTGACCAAGACGTCACCTCCTTAGCACCCGACCTCTCGATCCTTGCTGCCTTCGACTACCTGTCTAGGCGCATGGAGCCCCTGGAGATCACCCTACAACTAGACCAGGAGCCCATAGATGGTCTGCTACGCTTGTTTCAAGGAGTCTCCAACAAGCAAAGAGGGGCCAATCCTTCGCCAACCTCCCTCATCATCGTCCCTTCCTCGTGTGGGAACTTTGGAAATGGACACTGCATCCGACTGGTTCGTACAAGGAAATGGGTCGACAAGGAGCACTCCTTCCCCCTCTCCATTGACATAGTGGTGCCATCACCCACCTAATGGCCTAGGTGGGTTCTTTCCAGGCTTGTAGCTCATCCAACATAGGAGACAAGCCTGGCTAGGCAAATCATGTTGAAACTTGTGCCATCAATTCCAGGGCTTGGCATCCCACGCACAAGCATGGCAATTGCTACGTCCTTAACAGTGAACAACTCGACAGCCCGTTTAAGTCAACTAGCTCCTCCCACAGTAGCAAGGCTTGGCATTGCATGCCCAAGCTCGCTGGCAGCTACGTCCTTAGTAGTGAATGACTCGACAACCCATCTGAGTCAACCAACTCCTCCCACGGTAGCAAGGCTTGGCATCCACAGCAGAAACTGACTCGATGGACCGTTCGAGTCGGCCAATCCCACCTCCAATAGCAAGGCTTCACAACCGCATCAAGTCTCTCACCTAGCATAGGCTAGAGCTGGGAATCATCCAGTTGCTAGTCCCAACATTTGGTAACCGGCAACCCCCAATAGGGATGCCGCACAGTGGGGCTGAGTTAGCTAGCCTGTTCAGCCTTAGTGGCACCCTCAACAAGTATAATACTAGCCAACATCACAGGGCAGAACTAGGACCATTCTACCGCTCCCCCACCTCACTCACTCAAAGCGAATGTGACCAGCCCGTCGCATTCTCATCTGGAACTCTCTTGTGTTTCGCTCGTACCACTAGAGGACCAATGTCTCAAGGTAGAACTAGGGGCATTCTACGCCTCCCCCTCTTCATGTGCCCGGTAGCCAAAGCAACAGGTAAAGCTCGGCCTCGCGCCTTGGGAAGGCGAATGCAACTAACCCATCACGTCCTTGTCTAGAACCCTCTCTGGCTTCTGCCTTCAGGTAGCCTGGTAGTTGGTGTATCCACCCAGCATTTCGCTAAGCAACTGAGAAGCCAACCCCAGACAGGTACACTTCCTTTCCCCCATGAACCCCCTTCCTATGACTTGCATGTCACACCTTGCATGCACAATAAGTAAGTCTGTCATTCGGTTCATCCTACTGCATCGGTGCTAAGAAGGAAAGGGGTCATCGACAAGGCTAGTGATGCCTTCATCCCTGATAGTCGGCAAAGGTTTTGGGTCTCAATCCGCCAAAAAACACTCTTGTCTTCTCGTTCACATCCCTGCGAGCTTCCAGGTCTCTATTTACCGAAATCTGCCTTCTACAATCAGGATGCCAACAACTGACATAGCACCCGTCAACAGCTTGTCACCATATCGCCAACTAGACTCTACTACCCTATCAACCCCTAGTCATCTTCTGCACCATCCACATCCGGAAGATGCAGCACCTATGGCCAGCGGTGAGAATAGTCTACCACAGTAGGCAGCACATTCAACTCAAGACGTGCTATCTAGACCTTAGGGATGAACCACAGACCCCAGGAGTGTTACAACGTCTAACCGGGTTACCACGCCAACAACCCAAATGCCTAAACTTTTCAACTCTAATGGTGTCAAGACAAAACAAAATTGAGTAGTCTAAGTTTTGTCCCAATCTCCATGATTCTTGCTAATTTTGAGTGTTTACTTAATAGTGGCTAGAGATCGCTTCTCCCCCTGAGTGAGTATCTAAGCTCCTTTTCTACCTAGCCCAAGCGCCACCCGACAATGAGGGAGATCTCCATCCTCATCTCCCTCTAAGTGAGGTATCCCCCTTGGACCCAGTTGCAGTACCGTCGGGTCACTTAGCTTGCCAACAGCACATGGGGGGAGGGGGCTAATATCATTTCCTATTCGGATCTTTATCTTCTGTTTTGTAAATAAAAAAAAGAAAAGGAAGAAAAGTCAACGGCTCACATTCTTCTTCACGTCCACAAAAAAGGAAAAAAAAGAGAGAAGAAAAACTACTTATTGCTGAGTCTTGGAAATTAATGGACTCTTGTTAAGGGGAAAGGTAGATTTTAGGATATCATTAGCTATTGATAGTTCTATACTCATATTACTCCCTAGCGAGAACACTCAAGTTCTCTCTCACCTCAAGCTCTCTCTCGCCACCAATAGGCTTTCTCACGAATAGATCACTCTACAACCTCTCCCACACTTGCATCGCCACTCACTTCTCTCTCAACTTGTCTCAGCAAGACACGTTACACCCTTTATATAAGGACACACAAAAGAGAACCCAAAAGATGAATATGAGAGAACCCTCAATCTTAACATCAGCCTCAAGTTATTGCCACCCGACAACTGCATGGACACACTCAGCTACTGGATTTGCAACTGCTAGTGACCTGTCTCTAGCCACACCGATCCTTCAACCGATTGCTGTTGGATTGACCCAACTACCGATCCTCTTGGGCTGGCTACTACTTGACTAGCCAGGTCAAGCTATCGCTCTACTAGTCTTTGCCTCCCACCATCTCGTAGCTCTATACCAATCCATAGAGTTATCTACGTATACTTACGGCTGTAATCTTAAGCCGTAGACTTAAGGCTGTAAGGTTAAGGTTCTATGCTCTCACTCGTGGCCCTTTGCACAACCCAACTACTGCCCTGTGATCTCGGTGTCTACCTACTCTCTAGTAGAAGCTAGCTCTTCACTTCTAAAGCCTGAACACTACAACACATGGTTGCTGCTTCACGGCTGCTGCCTCGTGGAGCCGACTTCCACCTACTCTTTGGTAGAAGACCCTCTCCACACCCTGTAGCCCTAACAATCTCCCACTTGGAGACTATCTTCTGGGTAAATGCTTGAATTACCATAGCACCTACTGTGGGTTCCACTACCAGCACCTATCTCCATGCTTCACATTCAGTAGAGACCATTGAGACTCCTACAGAGTCTCGACTTCTTAGCATCTAGAGTCATCTGCCATGCTTCTAGGGATTGCACCTCTTCCCTCATGGCTAACTCCTACTGGTTCGCATCTTCTGCTTTAACCATCTTGGGGTAACACCCTAGCTCACCGTCATCAATAAGCAGCAAAATAATTGAAAGATGGCACATATCTTTTTGGAGGTCTGGAGACCTTCATCAATCTTCTGGGTCCTGGCATAATCTCACCCCACACCTCATTCGGATGCCACTCCTCTTTAGTCGGTTGCCGAGTGAAATGACTCGATAGCCCCTCAGTAGTTTCTGCACTCGAGCCTTCGGTAGACCTACCATCAGACTCCTAGATCTACTCATTCTGATCTCTGGAAACCCGGTCGTCTTCTATCAGCTCCCTTTCCAACTCATTTGGGACCTATGAGGGGCCCCCACCTTCTTCTACTTGTGATCGACTCTAGATTACCGATTGTCACCCTTTTGCAGCTAGTATCTAGGTTACTCTACCTAAATACCACTTAGCTATCTTTACACTCCTATTCTTGTACAAGTTCTCTTCGAAAATGACGTCTTACGCACGGACCACCTTCTTGGCTTTGTCGTCCAAGAGCTAGTAGCCAAGATACTCCTGTCCATACCTAATGAAGTAGCACTTCTTCAATTTTGGGTCTAGTATATCCCTCTTGTCCTCACTGATATGTTGGTAGGATAAACAACTGAAAATCCATAGGTGACAAAGACTAACTTGCTTCTCACTAGACATCTCTTCTGACATTTGAAAGTCAACCAAGACTGATGGCCCTCGATTTATTAGGTAAGTTGTCGTGTTGACAGCTTCCACCTAGAACATCTTTGGAAACCTGGCAAGTAGCCTCATGCACCGGGCCCTCTCGTTCAACGTTTGGTTCATCTTCTTGGTAACCTCATTCTACTATGGGGTTCTGGGTATTGTCCAGACTCTCCTGACTCCTATCTCACAAAAGTAGATGAACTCTCTACTATCATATTCTCCTCTATTATCTGAACTGATGCATTTCACCTTTCTCCTTGTCTAGTTTTCCACTTCTGCCTTCCACTTCTTGAAAGCTTGGAAAACTTCTAACTTGTGCGTGAGAAAGCGCACCCAAACCTTTCAGGTTTTGTCATCGATAAACATGACATAGTATAGGGAGCCACCTAACGAACAGATAGGTGCTAGCTCCCACACGTCTATGTGCACCAGGTCTAGCTTACTCGGCTCTAGACCGTGTGTCGCCCTTGAGAAGCTGACCCTCTTCTACTTCCATAAGATGTAGCTCTCACAACTCTCTCTCTAGGCAGACTTCCCTTAGATCTAGAATCCTTCCATCGGCTGCTAGCACCTTCAGTCCCTTCTCACCCTTGTGTCCCATTCAAAAGTGCCACTACCCAGACACCTCTGTGGCGGCTACCGCCACTACCAACCAGCTATCCGCCTCACTTTCCACCTCTCCTACCATGAGGTATAGGGTATCGGTCCTCTGGCCAATTGCTACCACCCGAATAACCATGGTCACCTTCCACTTGCCATTTCCAAAGCCGACATGGTGACCCTACTCACCAAGCTGGCCTACGAAAATGAGATTCTTGGCCAAGTTAGGGACGTACCTCACCTCTTGGAGTCTCCACAATTCCTACTTCATTCAGATTCAGACTTCACCTCTTCTGAGAATGTCCAAACTCGTATTGTTGGACAAATATACCTTCTGTATAGCCATCTCCCAGTAGTTTTGTAATAGCTCTTTTTGGTACGTTGTATGGAACGATACACCCAAGTCCATCACCCATGTGTCGACTGGACTGTCGGCAGAACAGATCAAGGCATCACCTGCGTTGTTTGCCAGCACATTTAGCCCAGTTCCCATGGTGGCATCTACGTCTGCCCTCCTGGGTTCCAGACACTTCGACTGGAAGTGTTCAAACTTCATGCAATTCCAGCACTTGATTTCCACACGACTTTTATTCCTGCCACATGTTTTCTGTGGGTAGCTGGATCTCTGGCCCCAAGACTAGCTTCATCCCCTACTCTCCACGTTGAGCACTGATGTTGACGCCTCCCCGTTACTCTTTCGGTGGATGTCCTCATTCAACACCAACTCGGTCACCTGGCCCATGTCCCAAAGAGTTGTTCACGAAAATCACCACAGCTGACCAACTCCCCGATAGCAACGAAAACATGATCAATGCCTAGACTTCATCATCGAACATGATCTCTACTACATCTAGTTGAGTTAGTATCATATTGAGCTCATCCACGTAGTCGGCCACCAACGTTCCCTCCAGCATCTTCATGTTGAAGAGTCTGCACATAAGAAATACCTTATTGGACGTGTTGACCCCCATGCTCAACACCTATCTAGTTGTCGAGTAAAACACCCAGCAGCCAACTGGCTAGCCAATACATCACCTTGGCTGTTGGTTCCCCAACTCTTCCTCGGGCAAGAAAGACTCTCCTTTGTCCTTTCGAAGGACTTGACGAAAGAACATGGTTGTCAACCTACAACTAGCCGGTAGCCTACCTATAGGTACCTAGTAGCATGCCTACCACTTGCCAAAGCAAGGAAGAACGGTTGGCAGTTTTGCGTCCAAGATGGAACTCCTGCTAGCACTTGGTGATTCTTTGCGACAATTCCATCAACTAGACAGAACTATCGTGAATATGCAAGCTTTCCAAGATGGAAGTGCCATTTCCAGGCTAAGTGTAAAGTAAAGTTTGTAGTGTTACGATGGGCTGTAGAGTAAAGCCCATAAAGTTATGGTCAGGCATAAAAGCCCATAAGGTTATGACGACCATAGGGTAAAGCTTAGTACCCTGTCTCCACTCAGCCGAGACTGAGTTCCGAGGTGAAGTACACGGTAGCCAGTCCGTAAACAGGTACCTAATCCCAGCTACTCGTCACCGCATTCCGCCGAACCATGGGCTAAGCTCCTGCCCCATACCAATACCTTCCACCTAGCAACTGATCGCTTGGCCGTAGCCACTAGCTGATGCTTGGGCAATATATTTGAACAAGAATGTCAAGATATAGTGTGATCAATTATTTAAATCTTGTAATCAATCAATGGCATAAATCATGTGACTAAATCAAAACATACCCAAATTTACCATCTTTGGATCACCCCGTATGGAAGGTAATTCCCTATATATGGGTACATCCTTTCCATGCTGAAAAGGAGGCTTTTTCGTTGAGGACTCCTTTTTGAACCTATTGAAGGATGAAGGACTCTTGGGCATGTTAACCGGTGCAAGGACTTCCGACCATCGTTGGCTTCCAGTTTGTAGGTAAACCTCCTAGTCACGTCACACAATGCTACGCGCACTAGGGAGGATGGCCACCTTCTCACTCACGCCGTAATACCCTTTGATTAGCCTCTTGCATCCTACAACCATGACCGGACTAGACCTTCCCCACGCATGGGTAAAGGTTGAAGGATGTGCCCAAGTTCATTCCTTCGGATATACTTTCGAAGGTACCAGCATCCGCCCTCTCCACCAGGTGAATCCTCATGAGACAGGTCAAGACCAGCTCTGTCATGGTTCATTTTCTGGATTTTCATATGAAAACCCACGCTTCTTTATGCGTTTAACGATTATTCTATCATATGAAAACCCACGCTTCTCCACTTATGGATGACCATCTCCCCGAAGGTTTTTTGCCTCTCCTGTCTTTCAAGACTAGGTGCATGAATCCTTGCACCTTGAAGGAGAGGCAACATACTAGGCGTACATCCAGCCCCACACTTGGATGTCTGGTAGGCAAACCGGTAGTCTCACTAGACCTTTGGCTCTTCAGTCGAAGGTCTGTAATGGTAGCTACCACATCCTTATCCTTCCTCTCTTCCCGAGGTGTTTACTCGCTGGATCTCACATGCATCCTCACATCGGTAGATTTTATGTTTTCCCATTTGTCTTACCAGGAGGAGTAAAGCTACTCCTCCCGATGCCCTAATAAATCTTCCAAGATGAGGCCATCGGCATGAATCCTTGCTGACTAAGGCTGAGCTGGGTGCATGAGTTCTTGCACCTAGGTAGCTCCTGCTTTACCAGGAGGAGTAAGGCCACACCTTCTGATGCCTTAGTGAACCCTCCAGGATGAGGCCGCCAGCATGAATTCTTGCCAACTTAGGCTGGGCTGACTAGAATCGTGTTCCCTTTTATAGCCAGAGAGAGGCTGAGATTACTCGAGTGGTCTGGGGGTGCCTAACATGTTCCCTAATAATGCCTTGAGTCCCCTACCTAGTTTCTTTGGTCTTTGCAAAAGTCATTCATTTTTACGTTGCTTTACATTGTTATTTTATGTTTCTGCATTTCTATCCTTTTGATGGTGGAAGAATCCCTCCCCATCTGGTTTTCCTTATTTTCTTTGCAAAAATAAGGTGGTGACTCTATATCACGAGCCATCAGCCCCATGTGGCAATGTGCTCCATATAATTATCTTTCAATTCTTTGTACCTCGACCCATCCACCGGCCCCATTGGCGGAACTTCGTGGGCTTTCATAGTTAGCCTCTCTTTCATTGAGTCTCCCCAGTGGAGTCACCAAAAACCTGTGCCCTCTCTTTCATCGGTTAAGTGACTTAGACTCTCGCTCGTATGGCTTTCATAGTCAGCCTTTTTTTTTTATTTTTGGTTATCTTTTTTTAGCATATTTGCCGCATTTGATAAGCAATGCCACTTTCAATTGCATTGAACCAATTCACCCTTCTTTGGTTCTCCCCTTGCAGTTCTTTCAGTCGCAATGCATGCAGTTGTAGCTCCTTCAGTTGCAGTTCGTGTGCTCAGTTCTCGTGGCTCTTCTGGATCCTGCTGGCTCCCCTTGTTCAGACCCATTTCTAGGCGAGAGCAATGGCAACTAGTTTTGCAGCTACATCCGGAACATCTCGCTCAATCACCGCAACAGCCTCCATGCTACTATCCATGGGCTTCGGTCTGTCGCCCTCGGTTGTCACCAGGATGAACTTCACTCAGTCGATCATCATGCTTGTGGGAGTTGTGGGTCTGCCCCGGGCTCCCAACCAATCTACTGCTTCGACGTTCGACACTCAGCTTGCACTGCATCCTCTGTCACCCACCACTTCAGCTGCTAGAACTCAGCTTCCGGTAGGTGATGGGCCGATTCCCATGCAAAACACCAGCCCATCTGACCAGCCGCCCTTGAACATGGAGGGCATAGAGGGCGCCGATGCCTACCAGCAGCCCCAGCCATGGCTTTGGGGCACTTCAAGTAGGCTCTCCTAGCTCATCAGCTGGACCCTAGCCATTTACTGGCTATGTCAGCAAATGGAGGGCCTTGGCGTCCCAAATCTGGGATAAGCTGAAGGAACCAAGGGCCGAATGGGGCCCAAACTGGCACTAACCAATAGCGCCCTACACAGCAATTGCCACAGCAATAGCCCCATCCATTTGCGCAGGTGTAGTAGCCACGCATCACTGAGTACACACCACTCTCAAAGCCACTTAGCCAAGTGTTCCGGAGAGTGCAAACGCTACTCATGCTACCCCTTGTCAGGCCAACCCCAGCCATTTTTCCCTAGTGGTACAACCCATAGCAGTATTGCGAGTACCACCGATTTGCTGGCCACGCAACTAACCACTACAGCATGCCCCATCCAGCACCTCATCGACTCAAGAACTATTAAGCTTCAATAGCCTCCCACGTCTCCCGAGCCGAGCCAGCAAACCTTCCCGAACCACGGGGAGAACTCGCGGGTGAACAAGGTCCCCCCAGATTCAAGGAACAAGAGGTGGCATCCACTTGAAATGTTCTGACTTATGCAAATAGCATCCACGACTTCGACCAAATGGGGACAAGGGACAAGGCTGTCCCTTCTCTCCACACAATAGCAGGAAGCCGAACTCACCTGGTTGAACCCGATCGACCTCATTCATCCGGCCAACAACCCGCTGACACTCGAGGAGCTTCGGCCATACTACCGACAGGTTCACTCCTCCATCATTGTCCACAACAACCAGAGGAGGAGGTCTTCACGACCCGTAGGGCAACAAGGGTTGCCTTCGACCTCTAGAAGGCCCTTCGTTCAGGTGGCGCCCATGGCCACCTCGGCAAGCCATGTGACGAGGCAACAACCCCCCTCGTCAGTATAGTCAGGCCCCGGGAGTCTCAACTCGACCCAAGGTGATTCTCTACTCATCGGCCGCCTCAATAAGAGAGACCATTGCTGGGGTGCCCCCAACCCCCAAGGTCCCAGTGGCCAATCTCCCTCCAACGACTAGCGCTCCAACTAGTGTAGTTGCCTTAGTTGTTGCGGCCGTGGCACCACTCTAGGTACATCAAGTAGGCCAACCATCCTTGCCCTTGACAGCGCTGGTCAGTCCAGCTGCATCCACCTTCAAGCAACGCAAGGGCAAGGAGGCGGTCTTTGCTTTGACTCCAACCCCGCTCCAGCAGTAGCCATCCGCATGCACGACTATCATAAGGTTTGGCTAGGTATATCAACCAAAGCCAGGCCAACTGGGGATCTCCATCCTAGGGGTGCCAAGCTAGCCATCATCCGGTAGCTGATAGCCTACTCCACCTCACTAGCATCGACCACCCCTTTACTACGACCTACAAACCTATCAGTCCAGCTACGGGGAATAAGGGCAAACATCTCGCTGTGGGATCTCCTCCGATCACCTAGTGAGCACCGGGAGACCCTCCTCATGGCATTGCAGGTGGCCAAGGTGAACCAAAGCCATACACCTGGTGCCATAGAGGGGACGGTGGTAACAGTGATAGTCCTATCCTATCAAGGTAACAGTGATAGTCCCATCCAGGAACATGTTCGCCAGAAGCTCCCAGGTGTAAATCTTCACCAGGTTCAAGGACATGTACCATGATAGTGTGGGTCCTTGGAGGGATTTCTGGAATAGCAAGATGGGGAGCTTCTCCTCATATTGTAGCACCACAATGTCCCTGCAGTATGCCCAGAGATGTGCTCGAGGATCACCGTGCCTATTGTATTTGACCAGCTCGGGCATCTTGAAGTCAGGAGGTAGCAATGCCTCTGGATAGAAGTAGAGATTCTGGAATGAGTAGGAGGGTTCTGATGGATTGGGCCTTGCCTTCAAGTCTCGAGGTGTTTACCTATCGGATCTTGCGTGCATCCTCATGTTAGCAGATTTTACGTTTTCTCATTTGTCTTACTGAGAGGAGTAAGGCTACTCCTCTCGATGCCCTGATATATCTTCTAGGATGAGGCCGTCAGCATGAATCCTTGCTGACTCAAGCTGAGCCGAGTGCATGAGTTCTTACACCCAGGCGACTCTTGCTTTACTTAGAGTAGTAAGGCCACTCCTCCTGATGCCCTAATGAACCCTCTAGGATGAGGCCGTCAGCATGAATCTTTGCTGACCTCGGTCGGACTGGGTGCATGTATCCTTGTACCTAGAAAGAGAGGCGGCATGCTAAGCAAAAGCTAGCCCCATACTTGACCTTCTAGCATGCCAACCGGTAGGCTCACCAGACCTTTGGATCTTCAACCAATGGTCTATAGTGGTGGCCACCGTACCTTTCACCTCTCCTCGTCTTCCTACCAAATCTTACATGAATCCTTGCACCAATGGTTTCCCACTTGTTTTACTAGAAGGAGTAAGGCTACTCCTCCTAATGCCCTAGTGAATCCTCCAGGATGAGGCCGTTGGCATGAATGCTTGCCAACTTAGGCCGGGCTAACTAGTATTGTGTTCCCTTTTAGAGTCAGACACAGGTCAGGATTGCCTAGGCTATTTGGGCGTATCTAACACCTTCCCCAATAATTGCTTGAGTCATCCATCTAGTTTCTCTCATTTTCATAGAAGTCATTAGTTTTTTTACGCTGCTTTACGCTATTGTTCTGTGTTTCTATGCTCTTACCCTTTTTGATGGTGGATGAATCCTTCTCCATCTGGTTTTCCTTATTTTCTTCATAAAATTAAGTTGGATAACGAGCCATCCGTCCCACATGGCAATGCACCCCTAAAATTATCTGTGTTCTCTATACCTCAGCCTGTCCACCGGCTTGCGGGTGATAGCCGGATGAAAGAGAGGGTACAGGACACCGTCAGCTTCTCATAGGTATTGGATAGGGCCTTCAATACTCTAGTCATTGTTGTCTCCTTGGTAATGTTGAACAACACGTTCCATGCCAGTGGCAACTTAATTAGCCCTAGAGCTTTTCGATCTAAAAGCTCCCACTGCTCCTGCTCCATCTTCTCTGATTTCCTTCCCGATAGTGGCTGATTAAGATCTTTCTGGTACAAACTCTCCTCCATCTACATCTTCCAGAATCCAAAGTCTCTTCTGTCGAACTTGTTGACACTGAGCTTCCTCTCCTTTGCCATCACGAACTTCTTCAGGATTCCGAGTGGAACTATTTAGTTGCCGGTTCCCTACATTTGGCTATCGCTTCTCCTACCGGGTGTCTACTCCAGACAACCACCTACTACAAATGGCACTCTACTCCGGATGCCACTCTAAATAGCCGGTTGCCGCTTCTTCTGCTGGTTGTTTGCTCTAGACAACTACCTGCTGCTCATTAGGCTATCGGCTAGTTCTGCCCGGTAGTCGACTCGGCCACCTGTAATTGTGTACCTGCTTCATATTCTCCATCGACACTCTCACTTGACCTAGAAGCTCTGATACCAATTGTTGGGAAAAACACGATTACCTTCGTGACCACATGATGATTACCTCCTCAACCCGTATGTATCCCAACAACGTACATCTCCTCGGATTACTCACTGACAAGAACACTCAAGCTCACTCTCGTAGTATTCGTTGTAGGTGGAAGAAGGAAGGAGAAGGAAGAAGGAAATAGACGCAAGGATGTACATGGTTTAGCAAATTACCTACTCCATGGGAGTGCTGATGCTATCTTGATCTTCGTGCTGCCAACAGGCTTTCTCACGAATAGATCACTCTACAACCTCTCCCACAGTTGTGCTGTCACTCACTTCTCTCTTGCAACAGCTTGCCTTAGCAAGACACGTTACACCCTTTATATAGGGACACACAAAAGAGAACCCTAAAAGACGAATACAAGAGGACCCTCGATCTTAACATCAGCCTCAAGCTTGTTGCCACTCGACAGCTACATGAACACTCTCAGCTACCAGATCTGCAGCCTACCTACGACCTGTGTTTAGCCACACCGGTCCTTCAACCGGCTACTGCTGGATTGACTCAGCTATCGGTCCTCCTGGGCTGGTTACTGCCTAACCAACCGAGTCAAGCTACCACACCGCTAATCTTTGGCTCCCACCTCTCATAGCTCTATGCCAGTCCGTAGACTTATCTCTGTATACTTACGGCCCTAATCTTAAAGGCTGTAAGGTTAAGGTCCTGCGCTCTCGCTCTTGGCCCTCTACAAAACCTGGATACCTGGTACCCAGCTACTGCCCTATGATCTTGATGTCTACCTACTCTCTAGCGGAAGTTGGCTCTTCACTTCTGAAGCCTGAACACTTCGGCACCTAGTTGCTGCTTCACGGTTGCTGCCTCGTGGACCAGGCTTTCGCCTGCTCTCTTACAGAAGACCATGTCCACACCCTGCAAACCTAACACTACATGCCTTGGTCTCATCCCATCCTATCTCAGTGAATAGACCCGACAACCACCGCCTATTCCACTTTTACACTACACTTGTAATTCAATTCTTATAAAAATTATGTACGAAATATTTTAATTCACCACAAGTGCACGGGTTTAGATATAGCTAGTGTGCAAGTACAATTTTGTCCACAGGGATTACTTTTGCGTGGTGTTTAGCTAAATTGGTGTATTCATTTAATGGAACAAATAATTAGATATCTTTTAAGTAATGTCACAGTTACCCTTTTCCAATTAACCACTAGGATGCTCTTTAAACACCTATTAAATTGTACCTCCCAAAGAATCTTTCATTTAATTTCTTCACCACTTAGAATATTTGGATTTTAAACTTAGTCTTTTAGTAAATGATTTGAATTTTACACTGAAATATTATATCCAGTGAATTTTACTTCTAAATATTTAATTCTTTTTAAGTTTTAACATTATACACTTCAGATTGCATAAAATTTATCATTTTGCACAGAAAAATCACTTAACCCTTGAGCTAGCTTGTATGTAAACGTCTTCGCCCTTGAGCTTACTTGAGGGTAGTGCGATAATTGTGAGTTTCAGAAATAAAAATAGTACAATTCAAATTAGCTAAAACTTCTAAGAGTTGAATACTTATATTTTTGGTCTTTTTAGATATTATAAAACATAGCAAACAACACAATATAGGAAACACAATATAGTACGAATAATTTGTAAAGTAAAAGTGCAACATTTAACATCACAGTAAACCTAAAAACAATATCGAATTACCATAACTAAGTTGATAAAGTGTGTGTTTGTAGATTCGAGTGTAAATATAAAGTTAAAGTAAAATAAAGAAAATAAAAATGGAAAGAACACCTCATGCTTCACTGTAATTTCTTCCTTCAAAACTTGCTTAGGCTAGGAACTTCTCTTTCTCTTTATTTCTGGTCTACCAAGTTGTCAATTTGGTAGGCCTTCCTTTCGAACTTGCAGTGAGATTTTGGGCATCACTTCGCAATTACACCAAGGAACAAAGGAGGAAACAACTGACGCTGAGAGTCTCTCCTTCAAGGATACGCTTAGGTTGAGAAAAGAATAGCAAATGCACTACATGAATGGTTGGAGAATAGGAGGTCTCAATCTCCTCTCAGAAGAGGTGAATGAGTGGAAGATGGAAGATGAGAAGATGGAGAATGCTCTATAAATGGCGGATGAAGGAAGAAGAAGGGTAGGGGTTTAGTTTCATGGCTATGAGATTATTTTATAGAGGGAAGAAATGGCAGTTCACGAGCTGGCAATTAACAAGGGTGTGGGGCACGTCCAAACATGTGAGATCATTCCATGCAATCCTCTTCTTTAACCTATTTGTCCATGTTCTTCATGGTTGAGCTTCAGCTAAATTGAATTCCTCAATTCTTCTCTTCTACACATTTCCTTACAATTGCTCATCGAATTCTCCTACATATACTTAAATAATACCTTTTGTGAAACATATCATATTACAGGAGAAATAATTCATAACATTTAAACCTTAACTATGATTGCAATTACTATTACATCAAAGAAATTCATCACATAGAACGAATAGGGTACACGCTCGAGGGTAATCTAGTTTACCCTCGTGTAAGATCGTGGGTAAACGGCTTAACCCTTGGACTCTGCACTTAGACATAAATCACAATTTTTTTCTATGGATTAATCACTTCATAAGTAACGTAAAGAGTCAATTGTCAATCATTAATTCCTTTCTCAATAGGTAATCAACACAAGCATAATTAACGACTCAAAACTTAATTCATGCATCATTAAAATGAATAAACGTGCATAATGCTCAAAAGTATAGTCAACCTTGTAATCATCATAATCCAATGCAAAATACAACTAAAACTCAATAAAACACATGAATTAATATCAATAAAATGCACACTTTTGAGTCTGAACAAATCCCCCATACTTAAGTTTTGCTAGTCTCTTAGCAAAATACTAAAATAAAACTATAAAAACTATGAAAGTAATAAAAACTATGAAAGTAATAAAAACTACTAGATAAAACTAACTAAAACTATGCTACGCCACTTTCATAGGGAACACGACTACACTTAGCAAGTGCAGCAAGCCTTTAAACCCCTAGGTTACCCTAGTGGTGGAGTTGTGTCTCTGGAGAGTTTTCAGTGGATACACCCACAAAGTCCAAAGAAACAAATAAAAATAACAAGAGAGAGAAAGAGGGAAAGAAATAAGAGAAATAGAACCAACCTAAGGATCATTTGAATCACTTGTTGCTAGAACAATTTCTGGGGAATGAGGTGGCTCAGTCTTACAACACTCCCTCTCCTTGCCCTTAAATTGAATAGACTCATTTTAAAATTTGAACAAGAAGTCACCTATTCATAAGAACCATCTATCTTGTGCAAGTAAGAGGAATTCACACCTTCACTACTCTCAAACAGAATTTAAATCATTAAAGTAGGTACATACATCTCACTAACAAAAGAGGGTAATTTAAGATACTCTCTTCCTTTCTAAGATATTGGAAAATGCTCTGGCCGATAAACAAAGGATAAGACAATAATATACCATCACTTAGAATGTTAACTTGTTGATAAAGTATCATTCCACTTCATTCTCACATCCCAAATGACTTCAAATATTCAATCCCTTTTCTACTCATATTGACATTGATCCCTTAAGTTCTTTGATTCTTCTTTTTTTTCTTTCATTTTTTATATTTAAAAGTAACACAAAGTAAATGACATAACTAGCATTGCACTCATAGAACTAATAAATGACCCATAGTCAATTAATTTCACCATCTTATATCTCCATAGCCTAATTCCCAAATGAACTCCATGGTGCATTAAAGTTCAAACCCTTGCTACCTTCCTTCACATCACCTCTAACTCAGAAAAGTGTGGGAGATATCTTAAGATAATGCTAACCAAAAGAAGATTTTCATATCAAGATCATTTTTATGGTGGCACTCGATATAGATTATCTCTCCACTCAAACAAGGTAATGAGAAAGGAAAATAATTCACTTTAGAAAACTTGGTTAACAAGGCATTAATTCAAATGAAACAAGAAGACTCAACCCATTGCACAAGTTAATTTGAAATCCATCTCATCTAAGAGCAATAGGTTTCATGGAATTGGCTTTGGAAATTCTCTTCTCAATATAATAGGGTCTTCCCATTAATTCTAATAGCAACACTTGAAACTTATATTCCTCAAGGTTTGTTTTCAAAAAAAACATAAAAGATATAAAAGATGCGAAAATTACAGAAAATCACAAATATTGGAAAAAAAAAATTTAAAATTTGAACATTTTTAACATACTTAAACTACTGAAGCATAATGAAACATAAACCTTCCCCCCATACTTAAACTTTGCAGTGTCCTCAATGTAATTGGAAAAGTTTAATATAGAAAGGAAAATTTATATAATAAACATTCCTAAATAATGCATTGAACTTAGTAGATTGAAGCATTTGAAATGCTTAAGTAATGCTGTAGAAATTAAATACCAGTGTTATGCATCAATAAAGTATGATGATAAGTAGGTGATATTTTCTCAGAAACAAAGAAATAAAAACAATGCTCCTGTATAACTATGCTTGTGGAGTTGTAATAGCTCACAAGAAAATCAAGTGGTTTATGGACAGACACCCCCAAACTACAACCTTACTAGCTCAAGCTAAGTGGTGTTGCACATCCCCTCCATGAGCTATATGCTCATCAAGTACATGGGGATTCGACACAGACTGACTTGGAAGAGCACCTTTGTTTCTTAGGTTTGGTGAATTCGATATTTGGTTCAATTCTATCTCAATTCTTATAATAGATTGATCATGTGTAATAATTTGGGGATTTGATTTTAGTGCTAAGTCTACTTTTTGCATTAAGCTTGTTAATTATTTTTTAGAGTCTGATAATGAACAGGTTGGTTATGATTTACATTTAAAGAACTATTGTTCATTGCGTTTTGTTCAATAAAAGGTTGTTCGGACAGATTGAGATGGTTGGCCTGGGTTTTTCCATGAAAAATTAGGATAGTTCCTCCACCTACGATTATAAGTAGGTTTGAAATTTGAGTTGTTACGTTGATTATAAAATAAAATATTAACATCTTTAGAGCCATTTAAAATAGGACAATCTTCCACAACATGGCCTATGGCAAAGTAACTTGTACATTTAAGCATAGTAGGCTCAATCTTTTGTTTAAGTTGTAACTCATCAATTTTATGTATCAAGCTAGCCATCTTAGCCTCTAAGGCAACATGTGGTTCAACAACATGGACTACCCTAGGGTTAGGAATTTGTTCCTGACTTACTTCAGCAGCACTCTCTCATTGAGCAGTTCTTTTTGCTAGATCTTCTAAAAATTTCCAAGCATTATCTATTCCTTGGCTTAGAAATCCATTTTGACTCAATGATTCTAAGAGTGTTTTTGTATGATAATCAATTCCTTCATAAATAGTTCAGATTTGGGACACTCTCTCTACTCCATGATGTGGGCATTGAGCTAGGAGATCACGAAACCTTGCAAAATATTTCCAGAAAGGTTCTCTTGGTTTCTGTCTACAATTTAAAATTTCATTTTTGCTTTTAATTGTGACATGCATTGGATAGTATTTTCCTAGAAATTCAGAACAAAACTGATTCCAAGTGATAATTGAATTTGGTTGTAAACTATATAACCCATCTTTTTGCACTATCTTTTAAAGCAAAAGGCATATACCTTAATTTAATTGCATCAACAATCATGTTTGGTACTTTCATCATATTACAAACTTCATTAAATTCTTTTAAAAACCAATAAGCATCCTTTTTTTCAAATCCATGAAATTTTGGTAATTGGTTGATGTAATTGGAATTTAATTCAAATCTATCATTAGGACATTTAGGTAGTGTTATGCATGAAGGTTCATCCATTAAATTAGGGTAAAACATACTACCTATTATTTGTTCTATAGGTTGATCTTGCTGCGGGACAGCCATAATTGTTCTTCTTATAGGTGTTTTGACTAACCTATGAGATGAATCCTTAGACCAACTTGACATACAACATTTAAATGTAAAAGAAGATTTGCTTGTGTACTGTCATTAAATAAGTTTTAACTGCCATTTCATATTATCATGCAATAGGTACATCTATTTACAATAATACCACAACTGTAGTAAATGATATAAAATTTCAGATTTCTTAAAAATATGCAATGAAACACTAATGATCATTTAGATTTGAGCATAATACAACAGAGACCTTCCAAAAGAAATAAAAACATTGCACAAGTTCAACAGAGGAATTTTTGAAACAACCCATGGCCAGGTTCGTGGGTAAACACTTTTACCCTCGAGCTAATACGTGGGTAACAGGAAATATTAAACACAATGCTAAGTATTTGCATATGGAATTAATTCATGGAACCACACTGCAGAAGTAGGCAAGGATAATTGATGAATAAGTTCAATATTGCAATCTCCATCACACAGTTGGATTTTGTAATAATAGAGATCATCACAAGCATAATAAATAAGAGTGTCTCCATTGATGAAACAGAAACCCTTGATTTTTCCTACAAAAGGCATGTTAGTTATTCCCAGATTTTCCAATTGCAATTCAACGTAGACTCGATTCCATTTCCATTTTGCAATGTCTTGTACTCTCCAAATTTCAAATTTCATATCATCATCCCACCATATAATTAAACTTAGAGATTTAGGCTCTCCATTAGTTCCCCTAAATATAACCAATTCAACTAAATCATAGAATGAACTTGAAAGTGCACCCATAGGGTATGGAACAGGTAAGAGCTTAACTAATTCATCTTCAATATTGATGGCAATGACCGTAATCTCATTAATAAATGTAGGGGTACAACTTGTTATCAAGTAAATAACTACATCGATAATCACATGGTTTTTGTTGTTTGTTGGTCTCCCTCCAAAATAAACTTTTCTGACAAGTTGCCATTGGTGTTTGTCAAAATGATAAACCAACAAGTATTGCCAATCAATCCATATTCTATAAGAACTTCGGATAGATTCCTCCCAACAAAATAATTTGTGCATTATCCTCTTATCAATACCCTTAAATGTCAAGATTGCACGTGAATCAAGCAACACAAGCTTGTCTCTATTAGGGTTTGGGAGTACTAATTCTATATTTATAGCAGGGTTCTTAATCTCAATATCAGATCTATTAGAAAATGGTTCTCCAAAATATCTGAAGATAATTAGTCCACCATTACAACCTAAAATATTTTCAATTCCCTTCAATGATGTAGGTTGAATTCCTTACTCAAAATCAATTCCATGATACAAATATCTTCTTGAACGTGCATCATACCAAATCACTCCACTGATTGTATTTCTCATTTTGTGTGCTTGACGGGAACAAAAGTAATGCTCTGACACTCTTGCTCACACAACTTAGTTTGCATATTTCTTTCACTGGCAAATAGCTTAAAATCTCGCACAAGATGTCTATAAGAATCTCCATCGCTCACTAAAATTCATTAAGCATAAAAAACACATTTAATCAGAAATAAAACTCAACTTGATACATCTAATAATCATGAAGTAAATGCACAATGTACGAGTATTAATATGATTAAAAATGACTGCACAATAAATAATTTCTAAAGATTCTATCTACTGTAGCTTACCCTTAGACTAAGTTCGAGGGCAATGGTGTTTACCCTTGGACTACCTCATGGGAGTACTCGATACAGTTTACCTGAAAACTGTTAATTAATTATAGATCTTTCCATCCAACCATCCGATTACCTAATTAATCTTATAAAAATCATTAAGGCCCTATTGTGCATTAACCCTTTTTCTCACAACCTACGTTCACAGTACTCTTCTCCTCCCACGACACATCATGGCTTCCACCTCCACTACTCCTCCCTCTGCTCCAGCATCAAGATACGAATGGATTAAAATGCTGAACTTCAAGATGTTCAAGATGAATGCTGAAATGTGGCTTAACAACGAGAAAAGAATGCTGAAGATAGAGATGAGAGGGAGCAATATGAATTCTATATGCAGACCTACCTCTCTCTAGGGGAAAGTCAAGAGGTGGCTGAGATTGCCTCTCAATGTGCCTTATATGAGTAGAGGCAGCACACTGCAGAACAAGTTGCCCATGCTGCTAAAATGGAAGAACTTGAGGCCCTCTAGAAGACAACTAAAGTCAAAGTGAAGAAGAGCCTTGGGAGGCTGATTTCAGAGCATACAGTGAAATGATGGTAGGTCTATCTGAGCCACAAGAGGTTGAGAAGGTAGTTAAAACATCTCAACTTCATGTGAGTAGTGAAGAGTGGACAGAAACAAGTACTGAAGATGAAAAGGAAGAAGAAGAAGAAGGGCAACAACAACAACAACAAGCACCAACACCACTACAACAACAAGAGGAAGAGGAAGAGTAAGACATCCCAAGTGTTGGATAGGAGGAAGGGCAATCAAAGAGTAGTGATGATGACCTTACCCTAGGGGAATTCATCCAACAACACAGAATGGCCAACCCTCCTCCCAGAGAATCACAAATCCACAAGGAAGCTCCTTCGGTTGAAGAAGTAGAAATACAAGTAGAGATGCAAGTAAACTTAGGGTTTTAGGTTTAACTATTTGTTTGTTCTTGTTTCTTTTCAATTTCTCCCTTCAAGTGATTTAAAATGTTAATTTGTCAATTTCAGGAGGAAGGAACTACTGTTGGAACAGTAGTTCCATTTTTGGAACCCCAAGACAGTGAAAGGGTGAATCAAACCATCCTTGAAGCCATTCAGTTTGCTTCAGAGGAGGGTTAGGTAATAATTAAAATTGCATTCCCTTCAATTCTGTTTTAGGTTTTTATAGTTTTTACTTTTTACCTCCTTTTTTTTTATGTTTATGTTTGTTTCCTTTTTTTTTTAGTGTGAGCTAACTTCGTTAGAGAACGAAGGAGAAGAAGAAAAAGAAGGACAAGAGGAAGAGGAAGGAGCTACCATCAATCCTCTAGCCTCAAGTCCAATGCAAGCTAATTTTGATTTAGGGCAGACAGAGATTTCTACTGAGCAACAACCAGGATTTGGTGGAGAAGAAAATAGAACATTAGTGATCTATTCTCCACCAACTGAGCCATGCATAGCTATCACAGCAGCATCAGCTCCATGCTCCCTTAAACATGTAGAACAAGCTTAGCAGCTAGGCATAAATTTAGTGATTTTCAGAGATGCTGAGGCTAGGGATAAATTCTAGGCTATTAGGGTTATGATATTCTCTTCAGCAGACCAGTGGATTTCGATTTCATGGATGAAATCAAGGACTTACTGGAGTTTCAGGGGCTACTGAGAATTATCCTAAGATCAAGCAATAACTTCAAAGCTAAGAATGTAGTTCCTGCATTTTACTGTAATTTGCATGAGGAAGATGGAGTTTTTGTTACCAATGTTATTGGTGTGAACTTATATTTAACACCTAAATTCTTATATGAAAGCCTAGGATTGAGGGATGAGGGTGTAGAGATTTTAGAATCCTCTACAATGGCAGATTGGTTAGAACAAGATATGAAAAATTATATGGCCATAAACCCTCAGATTAACTTGTTTAACAAGCTAAAACAAATGACAGGGAAAGCTCATATGGTTGCATTAATTCTGATTAGAAAAATAGATCAAAGATTTGGACATGATGTTGAGTTGTCCGTCCGTCTTTGTAAAGATTGCAACATATGCAGTATTAAATAGAACTTAGGTGAACTAGTACAGAGTTTTCATTTCCAAGATCACAAGCATCAAGAAGAAATTATTCTATGGTGATCTCATCTACCAGTTAGTGTCTAGTTCCTCTGATTTATCAATCTGGGCAATTAAAAAGTTAAAATCTAGAGTGTTAACTACCAAGGACCTAAAACAATTTTCTACAAAGGATCAATCGACATCTCAGATCCACAGTGAATCATCTACATCCCAATAGAGAGGATCAGCCTCAGTATCAGAGAAGGTGGACACTATGTTAGATCAATTGACAGCTTTGAAAGAAGAAGTTGCATAATTGAAATCTAGACTTCCAGAGCTGTAATTAAAAATTTTCTTCTTCTTCTTTTGATGATCATGTAGTTCAAACATTTGGGGAGAAATCTCCCTCATTTGTACCCTTTAACATATTAAATGAAACTTGTTTTAAGAATTTGAATTCGATATGTTCTTCAATTTGTGTAAGATGGTTTTACATTTGTGAGTCCTTAATTGTTATGCATTTTAAATTTGAACAAGTGCCATGGTTTTCTAAACCCTTGAGAAATTTTCAATTCACATTCTAATGGATAAATATTCACAACACTCATTCAATTAAACCATTTAAGAGAAATTAAGCATTTTATGAACACACTTGTTTTAGTCGTGCAATTCTATTAGTTGCATTCTTCTTTTAACTCTTCCTTCATTAATTCACAAAATTGTATTTATCTTTTAAAAAAATTCATTTGAATTATAACCTTTAATCTCACTCAAATGATTATTAACATTGTTTAATTTCAGTAAACCCTATACTTAACAATTGCATTTTCTAGCAAATAAGAACATATTTGGATCATAGGGCAATAACTCTCGCATAAGTCTGTGGGTAAACCCAATAAACCTCAGACTTATAAGAGGTTTATCCCTACAGTACACACTACTTCGAGGGTAAATAGGATAACCCTCAAATGACTCCGAAATAGAATGTAGTAGCAGTTCGATTAGAAATTCTTTCAAACATTATATACTATACTATATTATTTTGTTTTTTTTTGTAATATATATATATATATATATATTACTCTCCTTCTAAATCAACTAACTCCACCTCTTTTCTCTCTGAAAATTTTAGAAAATGTTTTAATCTTTGACAATTAACTTTAAAAATTTCATGACTTTGAGGATCCTCCAAATCAAGTACTCCATAAAGATAAACATGTTTAATAACAAATGGACCAATCCATCTGGACTTCAATTTTTCTAGGAGAGAGTGTAGTCTTGAATTATATAATAAAACATCTTGTCCTTTTTCAAATATTCTGTGTAAAATTCTTTTATCATGCCATGCTTTCATCCTTTCTTTGGCTATTTTTGAACTTTCATATGCCATATTCCTTAATTCCTCTAATTCCGCTAATTGTACTTTTCTATTACTACTTGCTATTTTTATACTTAAATTTAATTGCTTAAGTGCCTATAATGCTTTATGTTCTAATTCCACAGGTAAATGACAAGACTTCCTATATACTAATTCATATGGAGTTGTCCCTAATATTGTTTTATAAGCTGTTTATATGCTCAAAGAGAATCATCTAGCTTATCAGACTAGTCCCTCCTAGTGGTGTTTACTAATTTCTCTAAAATTCCTTTAACTTGCTTGTTAACACTTTCAACTTGTCCACTAGTTTGAGGATGGTAAGGGGTAGCTAACCTATGTAACACCTCCATATCTTTTCAATAACTTCTCAAAGTTTTTGTTACAGAAATGAGTTCCCCTATCAATGATAATTGCTCTTGGAATACCGAATCAAGACATTATATTGGATTTTTAAAATCTTATTACTATTATAGGGTCATTAGTTTTAGTAGGAATTGCCTCTATCCATTTGGTTACATATTCAACTGCTAAGAGGATATAGACAAAACCATTTGAATTTGAGAAAGGTCCCATGAAATCTATACCCCAAACATCAAAAACTTCAACTTCTTAGATAGGATTTAATGGCATCATATTTTGTTTTGTAATTCTACCTACATTTTGGCATTGAACACATTTTTTACAATATTCATATGCATCTTTAAACAATGTTGGCCAATATAGGCCACTATGAAGCACTTTTAAAGTAATCTTTTTAGCTCTAAAATGTCCTCCAGTGAGTTGATCATAACAAAATGACAACACTAATTAAGTTTCTATTTTTGGGATACATATCCTTACAATCTGAACAGGGCATTGCTTAAACAGGTAAGGATCATCCCAAAAGAAGTATTTAATCTTTGGAAAGAATATTTTCTTGTCTAAACTACACCAGTCATGAGGGACTAAACCTGTAGCCAAATAATTAACTATATCAGTATACCATTGGTAGGAGTTTAGCATAAACAATTGCTCATCTAGAAATGTATCATCTATTAGTGGATTAGACAGAAATGAAGCATCTAACCTTGACATATGATCTGCCACAATGTTTTCACAACCTTTCTTATCCTTAATTTCCAAGTCAAACTCTTACAATAACAAAATCCATCTTATAAGCCTTGGTTTAGCATCTTTTTTAACTAACAAATACTTAAGTGCTGAATGATCAGTGTAAATGATAGTGTGACTGCCTATTAGATAAGACCTAAATTTTTCTAAGGCAAATACTACTGTTAGAAATTCTTTTTTAGTTACATTGTAATTAATTTGTGTTTTGTTCAATGTCTTACTAGCATAATATATTACTCTTGGTAGTTTGTCTAATTTCTAACCCAGGACTGCACCTAAAGCATAGTTTGATGCATCATACATTAATTCAAAAGGTTGAGACCAATCGGGTGCATAAACTATAGGTGAAGTGGTCAGGGCTTCTTTAAGAAAATTAAATGCTTTCGTGCATTTCTCATTAAATTCAAATTGTGCATCCTTAATCAATAATTGAGTGAAAGGTTGAGCAATTTTACTAAAGTTTTTAATAAATCTTCTATAAAAACCAGCATGTCCTAAAAATGCTCTTATATCTTTAGCTATTCTAGGAATAGGTAAATTAGATATTAATTCCACTTTTGCTTTGTCAATTGTTATGCCTTCAGTAGAAATAACATGTCCTAAGACTATTCCTTGTTTAACCATAAAATGGCATTTTTCCCAGTTTAATACTAACTTTTTCTGTTCACATCTTTCTAACACTTTTTGTAAATTACTTAAACATTTTTCAAATGAGTCCCCATATATAGAGAAATCATCCATAAACACTTTTAAAATTTCATCTATAAAATTTGTGAAGATACCTATCATACATCTTTGAAATGTAGCAAGTGCATTGCATAGCTCAAAAGGCATACAACTAAAGGCAAATGTTCCAAAAGGACAGGTAAAAGTTGTTTTCTCTTAATCCTCAAGTGAAATAGGGATTTGATTATAACCTGAATAGCCATCTAGGAAACAATAATACTCATGCCCTGCCAAATTTTCTAACATTTGATCTATAAAAGGTAGTGGAAAGTGATCCTTCCTAGTTGCTTCATTCAGTCTTTTGTAATCTATACAAACCCTCCAACCAGTTTGAACTCTTGTTGGAACTAATTCCTTGTTGTCATTTTCTACAACTGTTATCCTAGATTTTTTTGGTACTACCTGCACTAGACTCACCCAAGAACTATCAGATATTGGACTCACTCAAGAACCATCAGATATTGGATAAATTATATCATTGTCTAACCATTTCAGAATTTTCTTTTTAACAACCTCTTTAATATTTGGAGTTAATCTTCTCTATGGTTGCCTAACAGGTTGAATTTTAGATTTCAGATTAATCCTATGTTGGCAAATAGTTGAACTTATATCTTTTATGTCTGACATCTACCATCTTATTGCTCCTTTATGCTTTCTTAACACTTTTAAAAGATTTTTTATTTGTGTTGATGTTAAATCAAAGGCAATAATGACAGGTAGATTCTCATTTTTCTCCAAAAATGCATATTTTAAATTTTCTGGAAGTGGTTTTAGTTCAAGAACAGGGTATTATGAAATTAAAGACTTGTTATCAGTTTCGAATTGTTCTTTGTTTACTTCCATGATCTCAATTTGCTCAGATAGATCCTCTTTCAACATTTCTTCCGTTGGTATTACACATGTTTCAACATGATCTAATTCCTCTAAATTTAAATCCTCATCTATTTTAAAAGTTTTGATTAGATTAACATTAAAGTTTTTAAATTGAAGCTCTTTAAAATTTTTCTTAACCCCACTGAAAATATTTAGTTCTAATTTTTAATCACCCCAAGCTAATTTCATCCAACCATTCCTACAACTTATGCAAGCATCGACTGTAGCTAAAAATGATCTTCCTAAAATTATTATAGCTTGATCTTAAGTTATATTTGAAACTTTTGTTTCCATTACAGTGAAATCAGTAGGGTAGACAAACTCTATAACCCTTACTAAAATATTTTCCACTTTTCCTAAAGGTATTCTTATGGATTTATCTACTAGCTAAATCATTGTTCTAGTAGGTTTGATATTATCCAATTTTAACTTCTCATAAATAGAACTAGGCATGACATTAATTCTAGCTCCTAAGTCTATTAACATTGTATTAAAATAACAATCCCTTATATAGCAAGAAATAACAGGAGTTCCTAGATCATTTAATTTTTCAAGTACAGGATTAATTAACATGGAGCTTACCTCTTTAGCTAGAAATGCTTTTTTTAATATTTTCTTCCTTCTATTCTTGATACAAAGAATTTTAAGATATTTGGCATAAGAAGGAACTTGTCTAATAATTTCCAATAATGGTATATTGACTTTAACTTGCTCAAATATTTTACTAATTTGTTCCAATTCTTGATCCTTAACATTTCTCATTCTATGTGGAAATGGAAATTGATTTTTGTTTGTTAACTTATCTTCATTTATAACATCTTTCTTAACAACTTTGCTCTCAATTTCTTTACTATTTTTAAATTCTTTAATATTTTCAGTTTCTGTATTATCCTCTAACTCAGCATCAACCTTGTTTTCTGGACTAGATTGTTCATTAATTTGTTCTTCATTATCATCCTTTTTAGGACCTTCATAAGTGACACTAGATCTTAATATAATACTTACATCTTTTAATTCTTCTTTTGACATGTTATCTATTATAGGAATACTAAAATCTCCTTCTGATTTAAGGGTGGCTAATACCTCAGGTGACTCTTTTATATTTTTGGTAATAGAGTTGTTTACAACCTAAGATGGTCCAATTGAATAGTCCCTTACCAAATAGTCAAGTAATTCATACCCTTCCAAGATTTGATCTTTCTCCTTAAAATTTTCAACTTCTGGAGCGCTATAGAATTGATTTAGTGTGAGTGTTGCACAAGTGTCTATAGGTTCCTGCTGAAAATTTTCATCTTATTCAGATAAATTAGAATTCTTTATAAATAGGTCAATAGATCTTTGAATTTCATCTAACTTCTCCATATGATTAAATGCAATTAAATCATTATGCTGATTTTCTTCCATTACCTCAAATGGTTGTATGTTCTCTATAAATAAAATACTTTCTAATGAATTCACCTTTAGATAATTTTGATTTTCATTTGAGTTTGCCCAATTAAAATCATTATTTTCATACTCATTAAACATCTTACTGTCTTTCATTTTCTATATTGATTCATCATATCTATTCAGCAGTTTTTCGAATTCTTGTGATATTCTCCGATTAATATAATTTTGATCAATTCTAGTATTAATTGGTAAATTATCTCTAAGATTTGTTATACCTATATTAGTATGTTGAACACTTTGATCTTCTTGTAAGATTGATCAATTTAAGTAATTATTATTTTATAATTCATTCAATCTATTACTCTCTTCATTATTTCATATTGATTCATCTATTTTATCCTTTAATCATTGGATTCATAATGATATATTTGATTGGTAATTTTGATTTTCATTCATATGATTATATTTTGAATAACAATTCTGCATTCTTAAATTGTCATTCCAGTCTCACAAATTAGAATTGTCATTCCAATTATAATTATTTTTAGAATTAACATTAAATCCTAAATCATGCTATGAAGAGTAATCATTAAACTCCATAGGTAAATAATCTCCTCTAACATAATTAGAATAATTATAATCCTCATAACTAGTCCCTAGAACAATCCCACAATCCCAATACGAGTTATATGAGTCCATTATGAAATTTAGAATTTAAATACAAGACTCTACTTTGGAATAGAAATATGATTGTGAAATAAAATTTAATAACAGTAAATGCAAATAAATTCTATTGCAACCCTAGCTAACACCAAAATAGCAAAAACAACACCACTGTAGGAATTGAAGCAATCCCTGGCAACGGTGCCAAAAACTTGTTCTGCTTTTACACAATACTTGTAATTCAATTCTTATAAAAATTGTATGTGTGAAATATTTTAATTCACCACAAGTACATGAGTTCAAATATAGTTAGTGTGCAAGTACGGGTTTGTCCAAAGGGATTAGTTTTGCATGATGTTTAGCTGAATTGGTGTATTAAATTAGTGGAACAAATGATTAAATATCTTTTAAGCAATGTCACAATTGCCCTATTCCAATTAACCACTAGGATGCTCTTTAAATACCAATTAAATTGTACCTCCTAGAGAATCTTTCATTTAATTTCTTCACCACTTAGAATATTTGGATTTTAAACTTAGTTTTTAGTAAATGATTTGCATTTTACACTGAAATATTATATCCAGTGAATTTTACTTCCAAATATTTAATTTTCTTAAGTTTTAATATTATACACTTCAGTTTGCATAAAATTTATCATTTTGCATAGAAAAAGCACTTAACCCTCAAGCTAGCTTGTGGGTAAACGTCTTCACCCTCGAACTTACTCAAGGGTTGTGCGATAATTGTGAGTTTTAGAAATAAAAATAGTACGATTCAAATTAATTGAAACTTCTAAGAGTTGAATACTTATATTTTTGGTCTTTTTAGATATTGTAAAACACAACAAACAACACAATGTAGGAAACACAATACAGTACGAACAACTTTTAAAGTAAAAGTGCAACATTTAACATCATAGAAAACCTGAAAACAATATCTAATTACCGTAACTAAGTTGATAAAGTGTGTGTTTGTAGATTCGAGTATAAATATAAAGGTAAAGTAAAATAAAGAAAATAAAAATGGAAAGAACACCTAATGCTTCATTGTAATTTCTTCCTTCAAAAATTGCTTAGGCTGTGAACTTCTCTTTGTCTTTACTTTCAATCCACTAGGTCGTCACTCTAGCAGGCCTTTCTTTTGACCTTGCAGTGAGATTTTGGGTGTCACTTTGCAATTACACTAAGGAACAAAGGAGGAAGCAACTAGCGCCAAGAGTCTCTCCTTCAAGGATATGCTCAAGTTGAGAAAAGAACAGCAAATGCACTATGCGAATGGTTGGAGAAGTGGAGGTCATCAATCTCCTCTCATAAGAGGTGAGTGGCTGGAAGATGGAAGATGGAAGAAGAGGCCATAGTAGACTGTCTCAGCACCTTCGCACGTTTTATCACATGACACTCTATTCGAACCTATTTGAAATCAATTCTTAATAATGTGTTTGAAATATTTTAATTTCACTTGTGCAACTATGGGTTTGTCTATAAGGACTAGTTTTGTTTGGTGTTTAGCTAAATTGATGTATTCAATTAATAGAACAAGTAATTATATTTTTTTAAGTAATATCACAGTTACTCTGTTTCAATTAACCACTAGGATGCTCTTTAAGTACTTATTAAATTGTACCTTCTAGAGAATTTTTTCATTAACTTTAATTTCTTAACCAGTTAGAATATTTTGATTTTAAAACTAGTCTTTTAGTAAATGATTTGAATTTTGCATTGAAAGACTCTATCTAGTGAGTTTTACTTCTAAATATTTAATTCTTCTTAAGTATTAACATTATACACTTCAGTTTGCAAAAAATTTGTCATTTTGCGTAGAGAGAGCACTTAACCTTTGAGGTAGCTCGTGGGTAAACGTCTTCACCCTCAAACTTACTTGAGGATTGTGTGATAATTATGAGTTTCAGATATTTAAATAGTACGATTCGAATTAGTTGAAACTTCTAAGAGTTGAATACTTATATTTTTGATCTTTTTAAATATTTTAAAACACAACAAACAACATAATGCATGAGATACAACACAGTACAAATAACTTGTAAAAATAAAATGCAACATTCAACATTACAGTAAATATAAAATCATTTTCTAAATATCGTAACCGAGTTGATAAGATGGGTGTTTGTAAATTCGAGTGTAAATATAAAGGAAAAGTAAAAATAAAGGAAAAGGAAAAGGAAAGAACACCTAATACTTTAGTGTAATTTCTCCCTTCGAAACTTGCTCAGGCTGAGAACTTTTCTTTGTCTTTACTTCTGGTCCATCAGGTCATCAATCTAGCAAGCCTTCCTTTCGACCTTAAAATGAGATTTTGGGTGTCACTTCGCAATTACACCAAGGAACAGAGGAAGAAGTAGCAAATACACTAAGAGAGTGGTTGGAGAAGAGGAGGTTGACAATCTCCTCTCGAAAGAAGTGAGTGGGTCGAAGGTGAAAGATGGAGAATACCCTGTGAATGGTGATTTGAGGAAGAAGATGGGGGGTTTGGTTTCATGGCTATAGGACTATTTTATAGATGGGAGGAGTGGCAATTCATGAGCTAGCAGTTAACAAGGACATGGTGCACATATGGATATGTGAAATCATTCCATGCAAGCCTACTTCTTTAGCCTATCCATCCATGTTCTCCATGGTTGAGCTTCAGCTAAACTAAATTTCTCAATTCTGCTTTTATACAAATTTCCCTACAATTGCTCATCGAATTTCCCTACAAATACTTAAGGAATAATACCTTTCGTGAAACACATCATATTGCAGGAGAAATAATTCATAATATTTAAACCTTAACTATAGTTGCAATCACTATTACATCAACGAAATTCATTGCACAAGGCACAAGCTCGAGGGTAATCTAGTTTACCTTCGCATAAGTTCGTGGGTAAACGTCTCAACCCTTGGACTCTACACTTAGACATAAATCATGATTTTTTCTGTGAATTAATCTTTTTATCAGCAACCTAAAGAGTCAATTATCAATCATTCATTCCTTTTTTAGTAGGTAATTACCATAGACATAATTAACAACTTAAAACTTAATTCATGCATCATTAAAGTGAATAAATATGCATAATGCTCAAAAGTATAGTTAACCTTGTAATCATCATAATTCAATGCAAAATGTATCTAAAACTCATTAAAACACATGAATTAATATCAATTAAATGCATACTTTTGAGTCTGAACAAATCCCCCATACTTAAGTTTTGCTAGTCCTTTAGCAAAATACTAAAATAAGACTATAAAAACTATGAAAGTAATAAAGACTACCAAATAAAATTTACTAAAACTATACTAGGCCACTTTCGTAGGGAACATAACTACACTTAGCAGGTGTAGCAAGCCTTTAAACCCTGAGGTTACCTTAGTGGCGAAGTTGTGTCTCTAGAGGGTTTTTAGTGGATACACCCACAAAGTCTAAAGAAATAAAAAGAGAGAGAGAGAGAAGAAAAACAGAACCAACCAAAGGATCATTTGAATTACTTGTTGCTATAAAAATTTTAGGGGAATGAGGTGGCTCAGTCTTACAACACTCCCTCTCCTTGCCCTTAAATCGAATAGACTCATTTTAAAATGTGAACAAGAAGTCACTTATTCATGAGAACCATCTATCTTGTGCAAGGAAGAGGAATTCACACATTCATCACTCTAAATTAGAAATTAATTCATTAAAGCAGACACACATCTCACCAACAAAAGAGGGTAATTTAAGATATTCCCTTCCTTTCTGAGATATTGGAAAATGCTTTGGCTAGTAGACAAGGGATAAGGCAATAATACACCATCACTCAAAATGTCAATTTGTTGATATAATATCATTCTACTTCATTCTCACATCCCAAGTGACTTCGAAAATTTTCCTTTACTACCCATATTGACATTGATCCGTTAAATTTTTCTGATTCTTTTTCTGGGCTTTTTCTTTTTCTTTTTCTTTTTTTTTTGCAATACTTCCTTTTCCTTTCTTTTTTATTTTTCAAAATAACACAAGGTAAATGATATAACAAGCATTACACTCTTAGAACTAATAAATGTCCCTTAATCGATTAATTTCACTACCTTATATCTTCATAACCTAATTCCCAAATAAACTGAATAGTGTATTAAAGCTCATACCCTTGCTACCTTCCTTCACATAACCTCTAACTCAGAAAAGTTTGGGAGATACCTTAGGATAATGCTCACCAAAATGGAAAAATTTGCATATCATGTTCATTTTTATGGTGGCACTCAACATAGGTTTATCACTCCACTCAAATAGGGTAATGAGAAAGGAAAATGATTCACTTTAGAAAAACTAGGTTAACAAGGCATTAATTCAAATGAAACAAGAAGACTCAACCCATTGCACAAGTTAATTTGAAATCCATCTCCACTAAGGGTAATAGGTTACTTAGAATTGGCTCTGGAAATTCTCCTCTCAATATAATAGGGTCTTCCCATTAATTCTAATAGCAACGCTTGAAACTTACATTCTTCAAGTTTTGTTCTCGAGAAAAACACATAAAAGATATTAAAGATGTGAAAATCAAAGAAAATCACAAATATCGGAAAAGAAAAAAAAGGAAATTTTTTTTTTAATTTTGAACATTTTTAACATACTTAAACATAAACCTTCTCCCTCATACTTAAACTTTTCATTGTCCTCAATATAAATGGAAAAGTTCAGTATAAATAGGAAAATTCATGACAGATATGAAATATAATAAACATCCCCAACATCAAACATGAAAATGTGATGCATGCTGAATTATGCATTGAACTTAATAGGATGAAGCATGTGAAATGCATAAGTAATGCTACAGAAATTAAACAAGTGCTATGCATCAATAAAAAATGATGATAAGGAGGTGATATAATTTGTTTCTTCATAGAAACAATATAATTGAAATAAAAATAGTGCTCCTATATATCTATGCTTGTGGAATTTTAATGGCTCATAAGAAAACCAGGTGGTTTATAAATAGACACCACCAAATTGCAGCCTCATTGGCTTAAGCTGTGTGGTGTTGTTCATTCCCTCCATGAGCTATGTGCCCATTAGGTAAACAAGGATTCTGAATAGATTGACTTGGAAGAGCACCTTTGTTTCTTAGGTTAAGTGAATTAGATATTTGGTTCAATTGTGTCTCAATTCTTTTAATAGCTTGATCATGTGCAACAATTTGAGGATTAGATTTTAATGCTATTTCTACTTTTTGCATTAAGCTTGCTAATTGTCTCTCAAAATTTTGATCATGAACAGGTTGGTTGTGATTTAAATTTAAAAAACTATTGTTCATTGCATTTTATTCAATAAAAGGCTGTCCTATAGATTGAGGTGGTTGCTGTCCTAGGTTTTTCCATGAAAAATTAGGATGGTTCCGCCACCTAGGATTGAAATTAGAGTTGTTACGTTGATTATAAAATAGAGCATTAACATCTTCAGATTCATGTAAAATAGAATAGCTATAATGTGACCTATGGCAAAGTAACTTGTAAATTTATGCATGGTAGGCTCAATCTTTTGTTTAAGTTGTAGTTTATCAATTTTATGTATTAAGCTAGCCATCTTAGCTTCTAAAGCAACATGTGGTTCAACAATATGGACTCCCCTAGGGGTAGGAATTTGTTCCTGACTTACTTTAGTAGTACTCTCCCACTGGTCAGTTCTTTTGGCTAAATCTTCTAAAAAATTTCCATGCATTATCTATTCCTTAGTTTAGAAATCCATCTTGACTCAAAGATTCTAAGAGTGTCTTTGTGTGATAATCAATTCCTTCATAAATAGTTTGGATTTGGGTAACTCTCTCTACTCCATGATGTGGGCATTGAACTGAGCTAGGAGGTCACGAAATCTTGCAAAATATTTCTAGAAAGGTTCTCCTGGTTTCTGTCTACAATTTAAAATTTCATTTTTCCTTTTAATTGTGGGATAGTATTTTCCTAGAAATTCAAAACAAAATTGATTCCAATTGATAATAGAATTCAGTTGTAAACTGTATAACCATCTTTTTGCACTATCATTTAAAGCAAAAGGCATATATTGTAATTTAATTGCATCAACAGACATGTTTGGTACTTTCATCATATTGCAAACTTCATTGAATTCTTTTAAAAACCAATATGCATCTTCTTTGTCAAATCCATGAAATTTTGGTAACTAATTGATGTAATTGGAATTTAATTTAAATCTATCATTAGCACATTCAGAAAGTGTTATGCAGGAAGGTTCATCCATTAAATTAGGGTAAAACATACCTATTCTTTGTTCTCTAGGTTGTTCTTACGGTTGGGCAGTCATAATTGTTCTTCTTGTAGGTGTTCGAACTAACCTATGAGATGAATCCCTAGATTGATATACAACATTTAAATATAAAAGAAGATTTGCTTGTGTACCGTCATTAAATAAGCTTTAGCTACCATTTCATGTTGTCATGTAATAGGTACATCTGTTTGCAATAAAACCACAACTGTAGTAAATGATATAAAATTTCAGATTTAATAAAAACATGCAACAAAACAACAAATATGTTCATTTAGATCTGAGCACAATACAATAGAGATGTTTCAAAAGAAATAACAAACATTGTAAGTGTTCAACAGGGGAGTTTTTGAAACAACCAACGGCCAAGTTCATGGGTAAACAAGTTTAACCTCGAACTAATACGTGGGCAAACAGAAAATACTACACATAGTGTTGTAGAGTATTTGCATAGGGAATTAATTTATGTAACTACACTGTAGAAGTAGGCAAGGTTAATTGATGAATAAGTTCAGCATTGTAGTCTCCATCAAATAGTTGGATCTTGTAATAATAAAGATTATCTTATGCACAATAAATAAGTGTCTCCATTGATGAAACAGAAAGTTTTGATTTTTCCTTCATATGGCAAGTCAGGTTCTCCCAGATCCTCCAGTTGCAATTCAATGTAGACTCAATTCCATTCCCATTTTGCAATGTCCTGTACCCTCCAAATTTCAAATTTCATGTTAGCATCCCACCATTGAATTAAACTAAGAGATTCAGGTTCTCCATTAGTTCCCCCAAATATAGCCAACTCGACTAAATCATAGAATGAAATTGCCAGTGCACCCATAGGGTATGGGACAGGTAAGAGCTTTGCTGATTCATCTTCAATATTGATAGCAATAATTGTAAGTTCATTAATATATTGAGGTGTATAGCTTGTTATAAAGTAAATGATTCCATTAATAATCACATGATTCCTATTATTTGTTGATCTTCCTCCAAAATAAACTTCTCTGACAGGTTGCCATTGATGTTTGTCAAAATGGTAAACCAACAAATACTACTAATCAATCCAAATATCTAGTTCTTCCCAACAAAATAATTTATGCATGATCCTTCTATCAGTAGTACCCTTAAATGTTAAAACTACACTTGAATCAAGTAAAACATGCTTTTCTCTGTTAGGGTTTGGGAGTACCAATTCTATATTTGTAGCAAGGTTCTTAATCCCAATATCAGATCTGTTAGAATTGTATTCTTCATAATGCCTGAAAATAATTAATCCACCATTACATCCTAAAATATTGTGAACTCCTAGTGATGTAGGTGGAATTCCTGCCTCAAAATCAATTCCATGATACATATATTTTCTTGGAAGTGCATCATACCAAATCACTCCACTAATTGTATTTCTCATTTTGTATGCTTGGTGTGAATAAAAGTAATGATTTGAAATAAATGCACATACACTCTTGCTCACACAACTTAATTTGCATATCTCTCTCGTTGGCAAATGACTTAAAATCTCGTGCAAGACATCTATGGGAATCTCCATTGCTCACTAAAATTCATTTGGCACAAAACAGTACATTTAATCAGAAAGAGAATCAACTCGATGTATCTAATATTCATGAAATAAATGTGCAATGTACAAGTATTAATATGATTAAAATGACTGCACAATGAGTTCCTAAAAATTCTGTTTATTGTAGCTTACCCTCTAACTTAGTTCATGGGTAAACCTATAATCCATTAATTAATTTCGGATTTCATCATCTGATCGTCCAATTACCCGATTAACCTTATAAAAACCATTACCACAATGGTTTAATATGATTACCACACAACTTAGTTTGTGGTTTATGAAGGCTGTTCATTCAATTATTAAGAATTTAAATCATACCACAGTAGTCTGAAATGAAGTATTTGCATGTCTCCCTGAAGATAGAGATGAAAGGGAGCAATATGAATTTTTTATGCAAACTTATCTCCCTTTGTGAGAGAGTTTTGAAGTTGCTGAAATTGCATCACATTGTGCTTTGTATGAATGGAGATAGCACATGGTTGAGAAGGCTACATTTGTTGTTGAAATGGTTGAAGTTGAAGTCCTTTAGAAAGTAGCAAAGGTGAAAATCAAGGAAGAGCCATGGGAATATGACTTCAAACAGTTCAGTGAAAGTATGATTGGCCCTTCAGAACCATGAGGGGTTGAGAGAATAATTGAGGAACATCAATCTCAAGAGGGAAGGGAAGAAGAAGAAGAAGAAAAAGAAGAATAATAAGAAACAAAGGGAGAAGAAGAAGAACCACAATAACAACACCAACAACAACCACAACAACAATAACAAGAGGAGCATATTTCAACAGTCGGACAGGAGGAAGAAAAATCAGAAAGCAGTGATGATGAGCTCACCCTAGGTGAGTATATTCATCAACATAGGAAGGCACTTCCTCCTTCCACAGATACAACAATCCCTTAGGAAACTCCTCATGCTGAAGAAGCTCAGGTTCAGTTGGAATTTCAGGTACACTTAGGGATCTAGTTTGAATTTAAATTTCCTTGTTTTAGTAATTAAAATGTTCATGTCTCATTTGTGTTGAATTGTTAATTTCAAGAGAAAGGACCTACTGTTGGAATAGCTGTTCCATTTTTGGACCTCCAAGATAGTGGAGGGGTAGATCAGACCATTTGTGAAGTAATTCAATTTGCTTCAGAAGAGGGTCAAGTACTATTTAAAATTCATTCCTTTTAGTTCTATTTTTTTTAAGTTTAAGTTTTCTCTTCTTTTTTTTAGTTTTAACTTTCTCCTTTTTTTTATATGTTTTTGAATATTGTAGCATGCCCCTATAGAGGAGATTAGCTCCTATGAAGAAGAAGAGCAAGAGAGAGGGACTACTATTAGTCCTCCCAGCTCAATTCCAACTGAGTCTAATTTAGGGCAGACAGAAGTTTCTACTGAGCAGCCTATAGAATTTGGTGGAGTGGAAGATAAGGCATTAGTGATTTACTCCCCACCCACTAGACCAAGCACAATAGTTGCAGAAGCTTCAACTCCATCCTCCTCAACATTTGCAGAGCCAACCCAACATACATGGACAAATCCAGTCATTTTCAGAAATGTTGAGGCTCGGGATAAATTTCAGAATATAAGAGATTTTGATATCCTGTTCAGCAAGCCAATGGACTTTGATTTCATGGATGAAATCAAGGATTTATTGGAATTTCAAGGACTGCTGAAGGTCATTCCAAGGTTAGGTAATAATTTTAAAGTAGAAAATTTAGTACCAACCTTCTATTCCAATTTGCATGAAGAGGATGGAGTATATATAACTAATGTAACAGAAGCATAGATATATTTGACACCTGAATTTATATTTGAAAGCCTAAGATTAAAGAATGAGGGTGTAGAGATCTTAAAGTCCTCTACTATGGCAGAATGGTTAGAGCAAGATATGAAAAATTGCATGGCCATAAACCCTCACATAAATCTATTTAATAGGCTGAAATATATGACTGGAAAGGCTCATATGGTTGCATTAATATTAATCAGAACAATTTACCAAAGATTTGGACATGATGTAGAATTGTCCATTTTGTAAAAATTGCAACCTATGTAGTTTTAAATCGGATTTAGGTGAACTAGTATAGGGTTTTCATCTCAAAGATCACTAGCATCAAGAAGAAATTGTTTTATGGTGATCTTATTTACCAATTGGTGTCAAGTTCCTCTGATTTATCAACTTGGGTAGTCAAGAAATTAAATTCCAAAGTGCTAACTGCCAAAGACTTGAAGCAATTTTAAATGGAGGATAACTTCGCACCCCAAATTCATAGTGAGCCATCCACTTCCCAACAGCGAGGATCAGCCTCTATGTCAAACAAGATGGACACTGTACTAGAACAACTAGCTGCTCTAAAAGAAGAAGTCGCAGCCCTGAAATCAAGACAACCAGAGATTTAACTATAATTTTTTATTTTTTTTAACATGTATTTGTGTTTAGACTCAAAAGTGTGCATTTTGTTAATATTAATTCATGCGTTTTAATGAGTTTTAGTTGCATTTTGCATTGAATTATGATGATTACAAGGTTAACTATACTTTTGAGCATTATGCAAGTTTATTTACTTTAATGATGCATGAATTAAGTTTTAAGTCGTGAATTATGTTTGTGGTGATTATCGGTTGTATGAATGATTGATAATTGACTCTATAGGTTGCTGATAAAATTATTAATTCACGAAAAAAAATTGTGATTTATGTTTAAGTGCAGAGTTCAAGGGTTAAGCCATTTACCCATGAACTTATGCAAGGGTAAACTAGATTACCCTCAAGCCTATGCCCTACTTGTTCTATGCGATGAATTTCATTGATGTAACAGCGATTGCAATTATAGTTAAGATCTAAATTATATGAATTATTTCTCCTGTAATATGATGTATTTTACGAAAGGTATTCCTTAAGTATTTGCAGGGAAATTTGATGAGCAATTGCAAGGAAGTTTGTATAAGAGAAAAATTGAAAATTAATTTAGCTAAAGCTCAACCATAGAGAACGTGGACGAACAGGCTAAAGAAGTGGGCTTGCATGGAATGATCTCACACGTCCAGACGTGCACCACGTCCTTGTTAACTTTTAGCTCGTGAACTACTACTCCTCTCATCTATAAAACAGTCTCGTACCCATGAAACTAACCCCCCCTCCTCTTCATCTGGGGCGCCAATTACAGGGCATCCTCCATCTTCTCCATCTTCCACCTTCTACCCATTCACTTCTTCTGAGAGGAGATTGACGACCTCCTCTTCTCCAAGCACTCACATAGTGTGTTTGTTCTTTTCTCAACCTGAGTGTATCCTTGAAGGAGAGACTATCGGCGTTAGCTACTTCCTCCTCTATTCTTTGGTGTAATTGTGGAGTGATGCTCAAAATCTCATTTCAAGGTCGAAAGGAAGGCCTGCTAGATTGATGACCTAGTGGACCGGAAGTAAAGACAAAGAGAAGTTCTCAGCTTGAGCAAGTTTCGAAGGGAGAAATTACAGTGAAGTATTAAGTGTTCCTTTCCTTTTCCTTTTCTTTTATTTTTACTTTGCCTTTATATTTACACTCAAATTTACAAATACCCATCTTATCAACTCAGTTACGATATTTAGAAAATGATTTCATGTTTACTGTAATGTTGAATGTTGCATTTTAATTTTACAAGTTATTCATACTGTGTTGTGTTTCATGCATTATGTTGTTTGTTGTGTTTTAAAAAGATCAAAAATATAGGTATTCAACTCTTAGAAGTTTTAGCTAATTCAAATCGTATTGTTTAAACATCTGAAAGTCAAAATTATCACACAACCCTCGAGTAAGTTCGAGGGTAAAGACGTCTACCCACAAGTTACCTCGAGGGTTAAGTACCCTCTCTGTGCAAAATGACAAATCATATGCAAACTGAAGTGTATAATGTTAAGACTTAAGAAGAATTAAATATTTGGAAGTAAAACTCACTGGATAGAGTCTTTCAGTCCAAAATTCGAATCATTTACTAAAAGACTAATTTTACAATCAAAATATTCTAAGTGGTGAAGAAATTAAAGTTAATGAAAAATTCTTTGGAAGGTACAATTTAATAAGTATTTTAAGAGCATCCTAGCGGTTAAATGGAATAGAGCAACTACGACATTGCTTAAAAGAAATATAATTACTTGTTCTATTAATTGAATACACCAATTTGGTTAAACACCACACAAAACTAATCTCTGTGGACAAACCCATACTTGCACACTAACTATATCTAAACTGGTGCACTTGCGATGAAATTAAAATATTTTGAACATATATATTATCAAAAATTGATCTCAAAAAGTTTAGAACAAGTTTTTGGCACTGTTGCTAGGGATTGCTTAATTTCTTGCAGTTGATGTTGCTTTCTACTATTTTGGTGTTGGCTAGGGTTGCAATATATTTTATTTGCATTTACTGTTATTAAATTCTATTTCACAGTCTTATTGCTATTCCAAAGTAGTCTTATTTTCAAATTCTAAATTTCATAATGGACTCATATAACTCATATTGGGGTGATTGTAGGGTTGTTCCAGGAACTAGTTATGAGGATTATAATTATTCTAAATATGTTAGAAGAGATTATTTACCTATGCAGTTTAATGATTACTCTTCACAACATGTTTTAGAAAGACTTAATGTTAATTTTCAGAATAATTATAATTGGAATGACAATTCTAATTTATTGGAATGTAATGACAATTCAAGAATGCAAAATTATTATTCAAAGTATAATCATATGATTGAAAATCAAAATTATCAATCAAAGATATCATTACAAATACAATAGTTAATGGATAAAATAGATGAATCAATGCAAAATATTGAAGAGAGTAACAGACTGAATGAATTGCAAAATGATTATTATTTAAACTGGTCAATTTTACAAGAGGATCACAATTCCTAGGAATTGATACAGGTTTAACAAATCTTAATGATAATTTACCAATGAATGCTGGAATTAATCAGAATTATGTTAAGCAAAAACTATCATTGGGACTTGAACAACTGTTGAATAGAGTTAATGAATAAATACAACATACTGAAGACAATAGAATATTTAATGAGTATGAAAACAATGATGATTTTAATTGGGTAAATTCAAACGAAAATCAAAATTATCAAGAGGTAAATTCATTAGAAAATATTTTATTTACAGAGGAGAATGTGCAACCATTAGAGATAAGTGAGGAAAATGAATATTGTAATTCGACTGCATTTAATCATATGGAGAAGTTAGATGAAATTCAAAGATCTATTGACCTATTTATAAGGAATTCATCTAATTCTAATTTTTCTGAACAAGATGATGATTTTTAGAACGAACCTATAGACATTTGTGCAACGCTTACATCAAATAAGTTCTATAGAGCTTCAGAAGTTGAAAATTTTAAGGAAAAATATCAAATATGGGAAGGATATGAAATACTTGACTATTTGGTAAGGGATTGTTCAATAGGACCACTTGAGGTCATGAATGACCCTATTTCCAAAAGTATAGAAGAGTCACCTGAAGTGTTAGCTACCCTTAGATTAGATGAAGATTTTAGTGCTCCTATGGCAGATAATGAGGAAAAGAAAACTAATGATGATAATTTAATCATCTCCAAAAATCTTCAAGAAGTGGGTGAGGAAGAAAATAATGAACAAGAGATAGAGATAATGGAGAATGAGCCAAAGTTAGATGAATTTCTACCCAACCTAATGAATTTGGAGAACAACCTAAGGTAGTAGAGACCAAAAGAGAAATTTATGAGGAAAATAATGTGAGTAAAGAATAAGGAGATCAGGTTGATATTAGTAACTTTCCTAATCGTAACAAAGATGACATATTTGAAGAATTGAAAGCTGGGGATCCAATGATGAATATCTATCAACAAATTATTCTAAAAGAAGAATTATCTAAAGTCGAAGAATTTGAATTTGAACCAAGATATTTTGATCAACCTTTTGAGAAAATTTTTGAGGAGTTGAAGGTATTAGAGGTTAAAGACAATGTTAATGATTTACCCTCTTATGAGCCAATTTTATTTGAACCATTATCATATGAACCATTTATTGAGAAACCATCTCTAGAGCTCATCCCTCCTCTTGCAACTTTTGAGCATATATCCCATAATTGTGTAAACTTTTATGAAGAAAAGATTATGAGTTATACTAAATTGGTTGGACACTTAATGAATGCACTAGCTAAAGTAGTTCCATTTGATATCAAGTACAAACCTCCTAAGCAGATCATTAATTTCTTCTAGGTAAGTTGGTTGTTAAAAGAAGAAGAAGATGGAAGAAGATATAAGTTCCCTCAACCTTTAAGGAGAGCATTCATGGGAATTTTATCTGACCATTTTTGGTGTTACCCATGGAAAGAAAAAAATATTTATTTATATAGCTATTGATTTCACTTTTTTATTAGTAGGAGTAGCATGAGCAGTAAAGTTTGGTGGTATTTATTTTGTGAAATCATATGACTTGCTTGTGTGCCATTGGGGGAATGGGTGCCTAAGTGATATACAAGTGTTTTTTAAAAAAACATAATAATAATAATAAAATAATAAAATAATAAAATAATAAAATAAAAAAAACAAAGTAAAAAAATATAATATTTAATATTTAATATAAATACAAAAAAATATAAACATAAATAGAAAAAGAAAAAAAAAGTATATACACATATCAGGAAAAAAGAGAGTAAATTTACACAGTTTATTTAAATTAAGTTGTAAGGTGTCAGTATAAAATAATTACTCAATGTTTTATTTTGTGTCACCTTGAGGGTTATCTCGTTTACCCTCGAGCTTTGTTGTAATTTTAAAATATAATAGAAGTAGCTACTTCAAGGGTTGTCTTGTTTACCCTCAGAGTAAGTTTGAGGGTTATCCTGTTTACCCTTGAACTGCGTTAAGAGGAAAAAAAAGAAAAAAAAATGTGTAAAAGAAAAAAAAGAAAAAAGTAAAGCACTATGGGGATAAACCTCGCATTAGTCCAAGGGTTACCTAGTTTACCCATGGACTATCGCGAGGGTTATTGCCCTGTGAACCAAATATGGTTCTGTTTGCTGGGAAATGTAATTTTTAAGTAGAGGGTTTACTAAAATTAAACAATGTTAATCATTTGAGTGAGATTAAAAGGTTATTTCATAATTCAAATGATTAAGGAATGGTTTTCAAAGATAAATACAAATTGGTGGATTGCTTAATGATGGAAAATTTGAAAAGAATGCAACCCACAGAACATACACGATTATAACAAGGAGTGTTCATAAAAATTAAATTCACTGAAATGGTTTAAATTGAACGAGTGTTGTGGATATTTATCCATCAAACTGAGAAATGAAATTTTTTTCAAAAGGGTTTAAAGAAAACCATAGTATTTGTTCAAATTCAGAACACAACAATTAAAGGCACACAAAGTTAAAATACATAAAAAAATTGAAGTACACATAGAAATTAAATTTTTAAAACACATGTCATTGAAAATTAAAGTACTACATCGTAGGAGAGTTGTCTCTCCAAATGTTTTAATTACATGTTACAAGAAGAAAGAGTACAAGTTACTGCTCTGGAAGTTTGGATTTCAGGGTTGCAACTTCTTCTTTCAAAGTAGCTAATTGTTCTAACACAATGTCCATCTTGTTTGACATAGAGGCTGATCCTCTTTGTTGGGAAGTGGATGGCTCACTGTGGATCTGAGGCACCAAGTTATCCTCCATGGAGAATTGCTTCAAGTCTTTGGTAGTCAACACTCTGGACTTTAATTTCTTGACTGCCCAAGTTGATATATCTGAGGAACTTGACACCAACTGGTAAATAAGATCACCATAAAATAAGTTCTTTATGCTTGTGATCTTGGAGATGAAGACCTTATACCAATTTACCTAAATCTTGTTTAAAACTACATAGGTTGCAATTTTCACAAAGATGGACAACTCTACATCATGTCCAAATCTTTGATAAATGGTTTTGATCAATATTAATGCAACCATATGAGCCTTTCCATTCATGTATTTCAACCTATTAAACAAATTTATTCAAGGGTTAATGGCCATACAGTTTTTCATTTCTTGTTCTGATCATTCTGCCTTGGTAGAGGATTCTAGAATCTCTACACCCTCATTTCTTAATCCTAGGTTCTCATACACGAATTTAGGTGTTAAGTAAATGTTTATCTCTGTCCCATTAGTTAAAAATATCCCATCTTCCTCATGCAAATTTGAATAGAAGGCCGGTACTAAATTTTCTGATTTAAAATTATTACTTGACCTTGGGATGACTTTCAGCAGTCCCTAGAATTCCAACAAATCCTTGATTTCATCCATGAAATCAAAGTTCACTGGCTTGTTGAAAAGGATATCAAAATCCCTAATACTTTAAAATCTATCCTGAGCCTCAGCATTTCTAAAAATGACTGGATTTGTGTGTGTATGCTGTGCTGGTTTTGCATAAGTTGAGGAGGATGGAGCTGAAGGTTCTACACCTACTACACTTGGTTCAGTGGGTGGGGAGAACACCACTAGTGCTCTAGTTTCCACTCCACTGGGTTCAGTTGGCTGCTCGGTAATAAATTCTGTCTCCCCTAGATTCCCTTCAGTTGAGCATGGACTAGGAGAATAGTTAGAAATCCCTCCCTCCTGTTCTTCATTTTCAAAGGAGCTAATCTCCTCTACAGGGGCATGCTACAATAACTTTTTTCTAAAAAACATATAAAAAAGGAGAAAATTAAAACTAAAAGAAAAAAACACTTATAACCTTAAACTTAAGAAAAACAGAACTGAAACGAATGAATTTTAATTATACCTGACCCTCTTCTGAAGAAAATTGAATTGCTTCACGAATGGTTTGATCTACCCCTTCAACATCTTGGAGGTCTAAAAATGAAACTACTATTCCAATAGTAGGCCCTTCCTCCTGAAATTAACAATTCAATACAAATGAGACATGCACAATTTAAATTACTTAAAAGGGGGGGGAAATTAAAATTGAAACTAAAACCCTAATTGTACCTGAAATTCCACTTGAACCTCAACTTCTTCAACATGAGGAGTTTCCTGAAGGACTGTTGTATCCTTGGAAGGAGGATGTGCCTTCTTGTGTTGATGAATAAACTCACCTAGGGTGAGCTCATCATCACTGCTTTCTGAATTGTCTTTTTCCTACCCAACTGTTAAAAGATGCTCCTCTTGTTGTTGTTGCTCCTCTTGTTGTGGTTCTTATTGTTGTTGTGGTTGTTGTTCTTGCTGTGGTTCTTCTTCTTCTTCCTCTTCCTCTTTTTCTTCTTCTTCTCCTTTTTCTTCTTCTTCTTCTTCACTACTTTCTTGAGGTTGATGTTCCTCAATTATTCTCTCAACCCCCTGTGTTTCTGAAGGGCCTACCATCATTTCACTAAATTGTCTGAAATCAGAGTCCCATGGTTCTTCCTTAATTTTTACCTCTATTGCTTTCTAAAGGGCTTTAACTTCAGCCATTTCAATAGCAAATGCAGCTTTCTCAGCCATGTGCTATCTCCACTCATATAGAGCACATTGGGATGCAATTTCAGCAACCTCAAAACTCTCTCCCAGAGAGAGATATGTCTACATGAAAAACTCATACTGCTCCCTTTCATCTCTGTCTTCAGGGAGGCATGCAAAGACTTCATTTTGGACCACTGAGGTATGATTTAAATCTTTAATGATTGAATGGATAGCTTTCATGAACCACAGTTTAGCCTTAACCAAAACAATCTCCTGATCTAAGGCCTTCTTGGGCCTAAGTGCACACTCATCCTGCCATGTCTGTTGAGTGTAGTTATTAATGGCTTCTGATACTTCAATGGGGAGGCGGGTGAATTCTCTTTCCACCTTTATGTGAAAATGTTGAAACTGATATTTCAAATCCTTCAATATCTTCTCCTTTGTCTTATCATGTTGGAGGCTACAGTTGTGGTACCTGTTGCATGACAACATGAAATGGCAGTTAAAACTTATTTAATGACAGTACACAAGCAAATCTTTTTTTATATTTAAATGTTGTATGTCAGGTTGGTCTAGAGATTTATCTCATTGGTTAGTTCGAACACCTACAAGAAGAACAATTATGGCTACACCACAGCAAGAACAACCTAGAGAACAAATAATAGGTAGTATGTTTGCTTTAATTATATTTAAGCCTTGTTTTTATTTCTTTTATATTGTATCTGTGAAGAAAAAAGAAATATCACCTCCTTATCATCATTCTTTATTGATGTATAGTAATTGTATTTAATTTCTGCAACATTACTTATGCATTTCACATGCTTCATCCTATTAAGTTCAATGCATTATTTGGCATGCATCACATTTTCATGTTTATTATATTTCGTATTTGTCATGAATTTTCCTATCTATACTGAACTTTTCTATTTACATTGAGGACAATGCAAAGTTTAAGTATGGGGGGGGTAAGGTTTATGTTTCAGGTTTATGTTTAAGTAGTTTAATTATGTTAAAAATGTTCAAAATTTTCGTTTCCAATATTTGTGATTTTCTTTGATTTTTACATCTTTAATATCTTTTATATTTTTTACTCAAAGACAAACCTTGAGGAATGTAAGTTTCAAGTGTTGCTATTAGAATTAATGGGAAGACCCTATATATTTAAAGGAGAATTTCCACAGTCAATTCCAAGTAACCTATTGCCCTTAAATGAGATGGATTTCAAATTAACTTGTGCAATGGGTTGAGTCTTCCTATTTCATTTGAATTAACACCTTGTTAACTTAGTTTTCTAAAGTGAATTATTTTCCTTTCTCATTACCCGATTTGAGTGGAGAGATAAACCTATGTTGAGTGTCACCATAAAAATGATCATGATATGAACAAAGTTTCTATTTTGGTGAGCATTATCTTAAGGTATCTCCCAAACATTTCTAAGTTAGAGGTTATGTGAAGGAAGGTAGCAAGTGTATGAGCTTTAATGCACCATGGAGTTCATTTGGGAATTAGGTTACGAAGATATAAAGTGGTGAAATTAATTGATTAAGGGTCATTTAGTAGTTCTAAGAGTACAATGCTTATGTGATTTACTTTGTGTTATTTTGAAAAAAAATAAAAGAAAAAAAAAGTAGAAAAATCAAAAAAAAAGAAAAAAGAAAAACCAAAAGAAAAAAAAAAGAATCAGAAAATTTAAGGGATCAATGTCAATATGGGTAGAAAAGGGAAATATTCGAAGTCACTTGGGATGTGAGAATGAAGTAGAATGATATCATATCAACAAATTAACATTTTGAGTGATGGTGTATTATTGCCTTATTCCTTGTCTACTGGCTAGAGCATTTTCCAATATTTTAGAAAAGAAGGGAATATCTTAACTTACCCTCTTTTGTTAGAGAGATGTGTGCCTACTTTAATGAATTATGTTTTGATTGAGAGTAGTGAAGGTGTGAATTCCTCTTGCTTGCACAAGATAGATGGTTCTCATGAATAGATGACTTCTTGTTCACATTTTAATGAGTCTATTCGATTTAGGGGCAAGGAGAGGGAGTGTTGTATGACTGAGCCACCTCATTCCCCTAAAATTATTATAGCAACAAGTGACTCAAATAATCCTTTGGTTAGTTTTGTTTCTCTCTCTCTCTCTCTCTTTATTTCTTTGGACTTTGTGGGTGTATCCACTGAAAACCGTCCAGAGACACAACTCTGCCACTAGGGTGACCTAAGGGTTTAAAGGCTTGCTGCACCTGCTAAGTGTAGTCGTGTTCCCTACGAAAGTGGCCTAGCATAGTTTTAGTTAATTTTATTTAGTAGTCTTTATTACTTTCATAGTTTTTATGGTTTTATTTTAGTATTTTGCTAAGGGACTAGCAAAACTTAAGTATGGGGGATTTGTTCAAACTCAAAAGTGTGCATTTTATTGATATTAATTCATGCGTTTTAATGAGTTTTAGTTGCATTTTACAATGAATTATGATGATTACAAGGTTATCTATACTTTTGAGCATTATGCACGTTTATTCACTTTAATGATGCATGAATTAAGTTTTAAGTCGTGAATTATGTTTGTGGTGATTACCGGTTGAAAAAGGTATGAATGCTTGATAATTGACTTTATAGGTTGCTAATAAAATCATTAATTCACAGAAAAAATCATGATTTATGTTTAAGTGAAGAGTCCGAGAGTTAAGCCGTTTACCCACAAACTTACGCAAGGTTAAACTAGATTACTCTCGAGCCTATGCTCTGCTTGTTCTGTGTGATGAATTTCATTGATGTAATAGCGATTGCAATTATAGTTAAGATCTAAATGCTATGAATTATTTCTCTTGTAATATGACGTGTTTCACGAAAGGTATTCCTTAAGTATTTGCAGGGAAATTCGATGAGCAATTGTTGGGAAGTTTCTATAAGAGCATAATTGAAAATTAATTTAGCTGAAGCTCAACCATGGAGAATGTGGATGGACAGGCTAAAGAAGTGGGCTTGCATGGAATGATCTCACATGTCCGGACGTGCACCACACCCTTGTTAACTATTAGCTCATGAACTGCCACTCCTCCCATCTATAAAACAATCCCATAGCCATGAAACTAACCCCCGCTCTTCATTTGGGGCACCATTTACAGGGCATCCTCCATATTCTTCATCTTCCACCTTCCACCCATTCACTTCTTTCGAGAGGAGATTGATGACCTCCTCTTCTCCAATCACTCACATAGTGTGTTTGTTGTTCTTTTCTCAACCTGAGCGTATCCTTGAAGAAGAGACTGTCGGTGTTGGCTGCTTCCTCCTCTGTTCCTTGTTGTAATTGTGGAGTGATGCCCAAAAGTTTCAAGGTTGAAAGGAAGGCCTACCAGATTGATGACCTGGTGGACCAGAAGTAAAGACAAAGAGAAGTTCTCAGCATGAGCAAGTTTCGAAGGGAGAAATTACAGTGAAGCATTAGGTGTTTCTTTCCTTTTCCTTTTCCTTTTCTTTTTATTTTTACTTTGCCTTTATATTTACACTCGAATTTACAAACACCCATCTTATCAACTCGATTACGATATTTAGAGAATGATTTCATGTTTACTGTAATGTTGAATGATGCATTTTAGTTTCACAAGTTATTCATATAGTGTTGTGTTTCATGCATTATGTTGTCTGTTGTGTTTTAAAAAGATCAAAAATATAGGTATTCAACTCTTAGAAGTTTCAGCTAATTCGAATTGTACTGTTTAAACATCTGAAACTCAAAATTATTGCACAACCCTTGAGTAAGTTTCAGGGTAAAGATGTCTACCCATGAGTTACCTCGAGGGTTAAGTACCTGCACAAAATGGCAAATCCTATGCAAACTGAAGTGTATAATGTTAGGACTTAAGAAGAATTAAATATTTGGAAGTAAAACTCACTGGATAGAGTCTTTCAGTGCAAAATTCAAATCATTTACTAAAAGACTAATTTTACAATCAAAATATTCTAAGTGGTGAAGAAATTAAAGTTAATGAAAAATTCCTGAAAGGTACAATTTAATAGGTATTTAAAGAACATCCTAGCGGTTAAATGGAATAGAGCAACTATGACATTGCTTAAAAGAAATATAATTACTTGTTCCATTAATTGAATACACCAATTTGGCTAAACATCACGCAAAACTAATCCCTGTGGACAAACCTGTACTTGCACACTAACTATATCTAAACCCATGTATTTGTGGTGAAATTAAAATATTTTGAACATATATATTATCAAAAACTGATCTCAAAAAGTTTGGAACAATTTGAAACATTTGGAGAGACAACTCTCCAATGATGTAGCACTTTAATATTCAATGATATGTATTTTTTAAGAATTTTAATTCTGTGTACTTCGATTTTGTATGTATTTTAACTTTGTGTCCTTAATTGTTGTGTGTTCTTAATTTGAACAAATGCTATGGTTTTTAAACCCTTTTCAAAAAAATTTCATTCAACAATCCATAAAACTCGTTCAAATTAAACTATTTTAGTGAAATTAATTTTTATGAACGCACTTTGTTACAATCGTGCATGTTCTATGGGTTGTATTCTTTTCAAATTTTCCATCATTATGCAATCTACCAAATTGTATTTATCTTTAAAAATTATTTCTTAATCATTCAAGTTATGAAATAACCTTTTAATCTCACTCAGATGATAAACATTGTTTAATTTTAGTAAACTCTATGCTTAAAAATTACATTTCTCGGCAAATAGAACCATATTTGGTTCACAGGGCAATAACCCTCATGATAGTCCGTGGGTAAACTAGATAACCCTCAGACTTATGCAAGGTTTATCCCCACAGTGGTTTATAACCCACAATGCTTTACTATGTTTTTTTATTTTTATAAATCAACGTTGCTCGAGGGTAAACAAGATAACTCTCGAAGTAACTCAAAATAAAACACTGTAGCTAACAGTTCGAATAATTATTATTATTTATACCGAAACCTTACAACTTAATTAAATAAACTATATAAATTTAAATTTTTTTCTTTTTTCTTCTATTATACGTTTTTTTTATTTTTTTTCGTATTTATATTTTATATTATATATTTTATACATTATATATATATATATTTCTTTATATATATATATATATATATTTATATATGTAATATTCTTTTAATCTCCTTCTAAATCAACAAAATCCACATCTTTCCTTTCTGAAAATTTTAGAAAATGTTTTAATCTTTCACCATTAACTTTAAAAATTGCATGATTGTGAGAATCCTCCAAATCAACTACACCATATGGATAAACATGTTTAATAACAAATGGACCAATCCATCTGGACTTCAATTTTGCTAGAAAAGAGATGTATACAATCAACTTCTTATCATTTTTCAAATATTCTGTGTAAAATTATTTTATCATGTCATGCTTTCATCCTTTCTTTAGCTATTTTTGAACTTTCATAGACCATATTTCTTAATTCCTCTAACTCCACTAATTGTACTTGTCTATTACTTCCTGCTATTTTTATACTTAAATTCAATTGCTTAAGTGCCCATAATGCTTTATGTTCTAATTCCATAGGTAAATGATAAGCCTTTCCATATACTAATTTATATGGAGTTGTCCCTAATATTGTTTTATAAGCTGTTCTATATGCTCAAAGAGAATTATCTAGCTTATCTGACCAGTCCTTCATAGTGGTATTTACTACTTTTTCTAAAATTCCTTTAATTTACTTGTTAGCACTTTCAACTTGTCCACTGGTTTGCGGATGGTAAGGGGTAGCTAACTTATATAACACTCCATATCTTTTCAATAATTTCTCAAAGTTTTTGTTACAAAATTGAGTTTCCCTTTCACTGATAATTGCTCTTGGAATATCCAATCGAGACATTATATTGGATCTTAAAAATCTCATTACTATTATAGAGTCATTAGTTTTAGTAGGAATTGCCTCTATCAATTTGGTTACATATTCTACTACCAAGAGGATATAAACAAAACCATTTGAATTTGGAAAAGATCCCATGAAATCTATACCCTAGACATCAAAAACTTCTACCTCTTGGATAGGATTTAATGACATCATATTTTGTTGTGTAATTCAACCTACATTTTGGCATTTAACACATTTTTTACAATATTTATATGCATCTTTAAACAATGTTGGCCAATATAGGCCACTATGAAGCACTTTTAAAGCAGTCTTTTTAGCTCCAAAATGTCCTCCAGTAAGTTGATCATGACAAAATGACAACACTGATTGAGTTTCTGTTTCTGGGATACATCTCCTTACAATCTGTTCAGGGCATTGCTTAAACAGGTAAGGATCATCCCAAAAGAAGTATTTAACCCTCAAAGAGAATATTTTCTTGTCTAAAATAGACCAATCATGAGGTACTAAACTATAGCCAAATAATTAACTACATCAACATACCATGGGTAGGAATTTAGCATAAATAGTTGCTCATCTGGAAATGTGTCATCTATTGGCGGATTAGAAAGAAATGAAGCATCTAACCTAGACATATGATCTGCCATAGTATTTTCACAACCTTTCTTATCCTTAATTTCTAGGTCAAACTCTTGCAATAACAAAATCCATCTTATAAGCCTTGGTTTAGCATCTTTTTTAACTAACAAATACTTAAGTGCTAAATGATCAGTGTAAATGATAGTGTGACAGTCTATTAGATAAGACCTAAATTTTTCTAAGGCAAATACTATTGCCAGAAATTCTTTTTCAGTTACATTGTAATTAATTTGTGTTTCATTCAATGTCTTACTAGCATAATAAATTACTCTTAGTAGTTTGTCTAATTTTTGACCCAGGATTGCACCTAAAGCATAGTCTGATGCATCACACATTAATTCAAATGGTTGAGACCAATCAGGTGCATAAACTATAGGTGAAGTAGTTAGGGCTTCTTTTAGAAAATTAATAGCTTTCGTGCATTCCTCATTAAAATCAAATTGTGCATCCTTAATTAATAATTGAGTTAAAGGTCAAGCAATTTTGCTAAAGTTTTTAATAAATCTTCTATAAAAACCAGCATGTCCTAAAAATGCTCTTATATCTTTAACTATTTTGAGGATAGGTAAATTAGATATTAATTCCACTTTTTCTTTGTCAACTTTTATAACTTCAGCAGAAATAATGTCCTTAAACTATTCCTTGTTTAACCATAAAATGGCATGTTTCCCAGTTCAATACTAACTTTTTCTATTCACATCTCTTTAACACTTTTTGTAAATTACTTAAACATTTTTCAAATGAGTTTCCATATATAGAAAAATCATCCATAAACACTTCTAAAAATTCATCTATAAAGTCCGTGAAGATGCCTGTCATACATCTTTGAAATGTAGCAAGTGCATTGTATAGCCCAAAAGGCATACGACTAAAGGCAAATGTTCCAAAAGGACATGTAAAATTTGTTTTCTCTTGTTCCTCAAGTGAAACAGGGATTTGATTATAACTTGAATAGCCATGTAGGAAACAATAATACTCGTGCCTTGCCAATTTTTCTAACATTTGATCTATAAGAGGCAGTGGAAAGTGATCTTTCCTAGTTGCTGCATTCAGTCTTCTGTAATCGATACAAACCCTTCAACCAGTTTGAACTCTAGTTGGAACTAATTCCTTGTCATTTTCTACAACTGTTATCCCAGATTTCTCAGGTACTACCTACACTGGACTTACCCAAGAACTATCAGATATTGGATAAATTATATCATTGTCTAACCATTTCAGAATTTCCTTTTTAACAACCTCTTTAATATTCAGATTTAATCTTTTGTGTGGTTGCCTAATAGGTTGAATCTCATATTCCAGATTAATCCTATGTTGGCAAATAGATGAACTTATACCTTTTATGTCTGACATCTGCCATCCTATTACTCCTTTATGCTTTCTTAGCACTTTTAAAAGATTTTCTGCTTGTATTGATGTTAAGTTAGAAGCAATAATGACTTGTAGATTTTCATTTTTCTCCAAAAATACATATTTTAGATTTTCTGGAAGTGGTTTTAGTTCAAGAATAGGATATTCTGAAATTAAAGATTTGTTATCATTTTCTAATTTTTCTTTGGTTACATCCATAATTTCAGTTTGCTCAAATATTTCCTCTTTCAACATTTCTTCAGTTGGTATTACACATCTTTCAACATGATCTAATTCCTCTACATTTAAATCCTCATCTATTTTAAAAGTTTCGATTAGATTAACTTTAAAATTTTTAAATTGAAGCTCTTTAATATTTTTCTTGACTCCACTGAAAATATTCAGTTCTAACTTTTGATCACCCGAAGCTAATTCCATCCAACCATTTCTACAACTTATGCAAGCATCGGTTGTAGCTAAAAATGGCCTTCCTAAAATAATTATAGCTTGATCTTGATTTATATTTGAAGCATTTGTTTCCATTACAGTAAAATCAATAGGGTAGACAAATTCCATAACCCTTACTAAAATATCTTCCATTTTTCCTAAAGGTATTCTTATGGATTTATCTGCTAGCTGAATAACTGTTCTAGTAGGTTTGATATTATCCAATTTTAACTTCTCATAAACAGAATTAGGCATGACATTAATTTTAGCTCCTAAGTCTATTAACACTGTATTAAAATAACAATCTCCTATATAGTAGGAAAAAATAGGAGTTCCTAGATCATTAAATTTTTTAGGTACAAGATTAATTAATAGGGAGCTTACCTCTTTAGCTAAAAATGCCTTTCTTAATATTTTCTTCCTTCTATTCTTAGTACAAAGAGTTTTAAAATATTTGGCATAAGAAGGAACTTGTCTAATAATTTCCAATAATGGTATATTGACTTTAACTTGCTCAAATATTTTCCTAATTTGTTCCAATTCTTGATCCTTAACATTTCTCATTCTATGTGGAAATGGAAAATGATTTTCATTTGTTAAATTATCTCCATTTTTAACATCTTCTTTAATAACTTTGTTTTTGATTTCTTTACTATATTTAGATTCTTTACTATTTTCAGTTTCTGTATTGTCCTCTAATTTAGCATCGAATTTGTTTTCTGGACTAGATTCTACATTATTTTCCTCTTTCTTTGTGAAATTGTCAATAATTTGTTCTTCTTTATCATCATTTTTAGGACCTTCATAAGTTACACCAGATCTTAACATAATACTTACATCCTTTAATTCTTCTTTTGACACATTATCTGCCATAAGAGCACTAAAATCTCCTTCTAATCTAAGGGTAGCTATCACTTCAGGTGACTCTTCAATACTTTTGGAAATAGGGTCATTCACGACCTCAAGTGGTCCTATTGAACAATCCTTTAACAATTAGTCAAGTAATTCATACCCTTCCTATATTTGATCTTTTTCCTTAAAATTTTCAACTTCTAGCGCTCTATAGAACTTATTTGATATGAGTGTTGTACAAGTGCCTATAGGTTCTTTCAGAAAATCTTCATCTTGTTCAAACAAATTAGAATTAGATGAATTCCTTATAAATAGGTCAATGGATCTTTGAATTTCATCTAACTTCTCCATATGATTAAATGAAGTTGAATTACAATATTCATTTTCCTCAATTATCTCTAATGGTTGCACATTCTCTCCTCTATAAATAAAATATTTTCTAATGAATTTACCTCTTGATAATTTTGATTTTCGTTTGAATTTTCCTAATTTAAATCATCATTGTTTTCATACTCATTAAATATTTTATTATCTTCAGTTTATTGTATTGATTCATTAACTTTATTCAACAGTTGTTCAATTCCCAATGATAGTTTTCAATTTATATAATTCTGATTAATTCCAGCATTCATTGGCAAATTATCATTAAGATTTGTTAAACTTGTATTAATTCCTTGAACATTCTGATCCTCTTGTAAGATTGGCCAGTTTAAATAATTATCATTTTGTAATTCATTCAATCTATTACTTTCTTCAATATTTCGCATTGATTCATCTATTTTATCTGTTAATTGTTGTATTTGTAGTGATATATTTAATTGATAATTTTGATTTTCATTCATATGATTATACTTTGAATAATAATTTTGCATTCCTGAATTGTCATTACATTCCCATAAACTAGAATTATCATTCCAGTTATAATTATTTTGAGAATTAACATTAATTCCTTCTAAAACATGTTGTGAAGAGTAATCATTAAACTCCATAAGTGAATAATCTCCTCTAACATAATTAGATACGAGACTCAAGGTACTATTGGGGAAGGGTGTTAGGCACCCCGAAATAGCCTAGGTAATCTCGACCTCTCTCTGACTTTGAAAAGGGAACACGGTATTAGTCAGTCCGCCCTGAGTCGGCAAGGATTCATGCTAACAACATCATCTTGGAGGATTCACCAGGGCATCAGGAGGAATAGTCTTATTCCTTCTGATAAAGCAAGTGAGAATCTAGCAGTACGAGGATTCACGTGGGATCTGGCGAGAAAAGGGTAGAGAAAGGCATGGCAATCAGCATTATGGACCATTGGCTAAAGAGCCGGAGGTTTGGTGAGCTAGTCGGCTAGAATGTCAGACGATCGGGTACAGGGACCGGTGTCCACCTGTCATTTCGCCTCTCCTACTGGGGACAAGGGTTCATGCACCCAGTTCGGCCAGGGTCGACAAGGACTCATGCCGACAGCCTCATCCCGGAAGACATTCTAGGGCATCAAGAGGGCAGCTTTGCCCCTCCCGATAAAGGGAAATTGTGCAGGTGTACATACTCATACACCCGACATGGCGACGTCAGCAAGGATGCATGTCGACAGCCTCATCCCGGGAGACTTTCCAGGGCATCGGGAGGGCAGCTTTGCTCCTCCCAGAAAAGGAGAAACCGTGCAGGTGTACATACACCCAACACGACGGTGTCGGCAAGGATACATGCTAACGGCCTCATCCCGGGAGACTTTCCAGGGCAATGGGAGGGCAACTTTGCTCCTCCCAGAAAAGGAGAACCGTGTACGTGTATATATACTCATACACCCGACACGGTGGTGTCAGCAAGGATATATGTCGACGGCCTCATCCCAGGAGACTTTTAGGGGCATCAGGAGGGCATCTTTGCTCCTCCCCGAAAATGAGAACCATGCAGGTGTACATACTCATACACCTAGAACGACAGCATCAGCAAGGAAACATGCCGACAGCCTCATCCCGGAAGACTTTCCGGGGCATCGGGAGGGTAGCTTTGCTCCTCCCGAAAATATAAGTGAGAAGTAGGTGAAATACGAATATGGAAGCAGTAGCCACCACTAGGGACCTCTGGCTGAAGAGTCAGAAGTTTGGTGGGTCTACTCATCTGCTTACCGGTCATTCGAGTATGCGGCCGGATGTACGCTCGGTATGCCGCCTTGACTTCTGGGTGCAGGGACTTATGCACCCAATCTCGAAAGATGGGAGAGGCAGACACCTTCGAGGAGACGGTCGTTTGTAAGTGGAGATGACTCATCTAACAATGGCTTGAGATTTCAAAGAGAGATATGAAAAACCCAAATGTATGAACTTAAAACTCGTAAGAAAATTCAAGCTTCCGTATGAAAACCCAATAGGTGAACTGCGACCGGACCAATCTCGACCCGCCCTAGGTGGATTTACCCGATCAGGGAGGAAGGATGCTGGTACCTTCGGAAGCGTATCCGAAGGAATGAGACCCGGGCATGTCCTTCAATTGTTCCCCTGGCATGGGAATGTCTAGTCTGGTAAGCCTTACAGGACGTACGACACTAAGTAAAAAAGCATAACAACGAGGGATAAGGGGCTTACCTGCAAGGAAACGCCGGCATTGGTCGGAAGGCCTTGCTTCAGTGTGCCCAGTGATACCTCTTTGTTCAGCGGGTTTGGGAACAAGACGTTGGTGCTCTAAGCAGCTCTCTTCCAAAATCCCTCCTTCCAAAACGTGGAAAAAAGTAGCTCCCCTTTCCATGGAATGGAAGGCCCTTTCTATAGGGAATTACCTTCCATTTTGGGTGATCCCGAGATGGAAACCCTGCAAACGTTTCAGTTTAATCTTGTGATCCGCATGAGTAATCGATTGCGAGATTTAAGAAATTAAATCTTGCCGTTTCCCAACATTATTATTTGAATTATTACCCCAGGTGTTAGCTAGTAGCTTTGTAAGAGGAAATGGCATGCTATAAGACGGGTTTGGGAGAAAAGGTCGTGACAGGTAGCTGGGACTACATGCCGGCCTATGACCCAGCGACCATATTCTTAGCCTCGGAACTCAGTCTCAGTTGAGTTAGGACGTGGTATTGAGCTTTACCCTTGGAAAGCCTGGAAATGGTACTTCCGCCTTGAAAAGCCTTTTATTCACGGAAGCTTCGTTTGGCCGATGCATCTATCATAGAGAATCACCGAGTGGTAGTGGGGGTTCCATCCTAGGCGTGGAACTGTCAGCCGTTCTTCTCTCCTTTGGTGGGTGGTGGGTGTGCTACCAGGTACCTGCAAGTTGGCTACCAATTACTTGTGAGCCGGCCACTGTGCTCTTCCGCCAAGTCCTTCGCAAGGAATCTTCCTTGCCTGGGGAAGAGTTGGGGAACTGGCTACCGGGGTGGTGTACCGGCATGCCGGTTGGGTGCCGGGTAAATTACCCGGCACCCAATAAGTGTTAAGCATGGGGTTAACACTGAGCTAATGGCTTTTGCCCAAAATGACTTCAAAAACCCCGCATGTAACCTCATGCATCAGGCTCTCTCATTCAAGGTCTAGTTCATCCTCTCAACAACCCCATTCTGCTGTAGGGTTCCAGGTACTGTCCTCAGCCTCTTGATCCCTTCCTCTTCACAAAATCTGATAAACTCATTGCTATCGTATTCTTTGCCATTGTCTAACTTGATGCATTTCAAATTTCTCTCAGCCTGGTTCTTCGCCTTTGCCTTCCACTTCTTGAAAGCTTGAAAAAACTCTGACTTGTGTCTGAGAAAGTATACCCTCACTTTCCTTGTGCAATCATCGATGAACATGACATAGTATTGGGATCCGCCAATGGAGCTTACAGGTGCCAACCCCCACTTGTTTGTGTGGACGAGGTCCAATTTCTTTGGCTTGAGTTCCTGAACTACCTTTGAGAAGCTCACCCTCTTCTACTTACCCAAGATGCAATTCTCACATGTCTCCAAACTAACATTCTTTAGATTTGGGATTTTGCCACCCGCTGCCAACACCTTCAACCCCTTTATATTTTTGTGTCTCATCCTGTAATGCCACAACTTGAACTAATCTACAGAGCTTACAAATGAGAGTCTCCTCCACGTCTTTCACTGTCAAGTACAGGGTGCTGGTTCACTGTTCAGATGCCACTACTTGGACGCCCTTGTTGACCCTCCATCTTTCGGCTCCAAAATCGACGTGGTGGCCATCTTCATCCAATTGGCTAATGGAGATCAAGTTCTTGGCTAGATCCGAAATGTCAACTCAAGTTTGGATGTTCTAGGATGAGGTGAAGTCTGAATCTAAGCGAAGTAGGGACTATGGAAACTTTAGGAGATGAGGTTCATCCCAGATTTGGCTAAGAATTTGATCTCAATCAGTCAGCTTAACGAGGAGGGTCACCATGTCAGGTTTGACAATGGCAAGTGGAAGGTGACTAAGGTTATCCCAGTGGTAGCATCCGACCAAAGGACCAGAACCCTGTATGTCACAGCAGGCGAGGTGGAAATCCGATTGACAGTGGTGGTAGCCACCATAGAGGTGTCTAGGCAATGGCACTGTTAGATGGGACACATGGGTGAGAAGGGGTTGAAGGTGTTGGCAGCTAGCAGAAGGATTCCGAAACTAAAGGAAGTCCATCTAGAAAGTTGCATCTTAGGCGTCACATAGGCCAAAGTCTAGTAGGTTTAACCTAGTTCACATAGATGTGTGGGGGCCGTCACTTTCTGCTCAATAGGCGGATCCCAGTACTACGTCATGTTTATCGATGACTATACTCGAAAAGTCTAGGTGCACTTTCTCAAGCACAAGTTAGAGTATGGATAGTGCCTAGAACCACACAGTAGAATGGGCTCAGTGCATGAGGTTACACGTCAGCTTCCCAAAGATGTTATGGGTAGAAGCCATCAGTACAGTGGCTTACCTGATAAACCGGGGGCCATTAGTCCTGGTTAACTTCTGTATTCTGGAAGAGTTGTGGAGTGAGAAGGAGGTTAGCCTATCTCATCTATGAGTGTTTGGGTGTTTATCATATTAGCATATCAGTAAGGACAAGATGGATAAACTGGACCTGAAATCAAGAAAGTGCTACTTCATTGGGTACAGACAGAATTATCTTGGCTATAGGCTCTGGGATGGTGAAGCCAAGAAAGTGGTTTGTGCAAAAGACATGTTTGAAGAGAAGCACTTGTACAAGCATGGTAGTGCGAAATCAGCTGAGTGGCAATCGAGTAGCAGCACTTGGCTACCAGCTATAGAAGAGTAGCAACCAAAAGTCTAGAGCCAGCTGTAGGCTGAAGCAAGTTGGGGCCCCTCATGGGTTCCTATTGAGTAGGACTGGAATCCAGTAGGGTACAACCGGATTTCCAGATAACAGATAGGGTAGACCCAAGAGACTAATGGCAGGTCTGCCAAAGACTAAGGTACGAAATCAGCTGAGTGGCAATCGGGTGTACCCTCTCTTTCATCCGGCTATCACCCAGAAGCCTACGGGGTTCCACCAACAGAGCCAGTGGATGGGTCGAGGTATAGAGAATTGAAAGGTGATTGTAGGAGCACATCACCGTGTGGGGAAGATGGCTCATTATATGGAGTCACCACCTATTTTTGTGTAGAAAAATAAGGAAAACCGGATGGGGAAAGATCCTTCTGCCACTAAAATGATAAAGAAAGTGGAAATACGGAACAATATCATAAAACGACATCAAACTTAAAGACTTTGGTGAAAATGAGAGAAACTGGATACAAGACTCAAGGTACTATTAGGGAATGTGTTAGGCACCCCCAGATAGCTTGAGTAATCTCGGCCTCTCTCTGGCTCTAGAAAGGGAACACGGTACTAGTTAGCCTGGCCTAAGTCAGCAAGGATTCGTGCCAACAGCCTCATCCTGAAGCATTCACCAGGGCATTGGGAGGAAAAGTCTTATTCCTTTCGGTAAAGCAAGTGAGAACCCGCCAGTGTGAGGATTCACGTAGGATCCAGTGAGAAAAGGGGAGAGATAAAAGGGCATGGAGGTCACTGTTATGGACTGTTGGCTGAAGAGCTAGAGGTCTGGTGAGATAGCTGGGTGGGACTCCAAACAGCCAGGTATGGGGACCGACGTCTACCTAACATTCTGCCTCTCCTACTGGGGGCAAGGATTCATGCAGCTAGTTTGGTTGGGGTCGACAAGGATTCATGCTGACGGCCTCATCCTGGAAGACATTCCAGGGCATCGGGAGGGCAGCTTTGTTCTTCCTGGTAAAGGGGAACCGTTTGGGTGTACGTGCTCATACACCTGGCATGGCAGCGTCAGCAAGGATGCATGTCGATGGCCTCATCCCAGAAGGCTTTCCAGGGCATAGGGAGGGCAACTTTGCTCCTCCTGGTAAAGGGAAACCGTGCGGGCGTACATACTCATACACCCGGCACGATGGTGTCGACAAGGATGCATGCTGATGGCCTCATCCTGGAAGACTTTCCAGGGCATCGGGAGGGCAGCTTTGCTCCTCCTGGAAAAGGGGAACCATGCAAGTGTACATACTCATGCACTTGGCACAGTGGCGTCAGCAAGGATGCTTGTTGATGGCCTCATCCCGGAAGACTTTCTAGGGCATCAAGAGGGCAGCTTTGCTCCTCTCGGAAAAGGGGAATCGTGTGGGTGTACATACTCATACATCCTCCGGAAAGACGTTTTCGAGGCATCGAGAGGGCAGCTTTGCTCCTCTTAGAAAAGGGGAACCGTGTGGGTGTATATACTCATACACCCGGCACAGCAGCGTCGGTAAGGATGCATGCCGACGGCCTCATCCCAGAAGACTTTCTGAGGCATTGGGAGGGCTACTTTGCTCCTCTCGGAAAGACAAGTGAGAAGTAGGTGAAATACGAATATGGATGCGGTAGCCACCGCTACGGACCTCTGGCTGAAGAGTCAAAAGTCTGGTTGGTCTACTCGTCTACCTACCAGTCATCTGGGTATGCGGCCGGATGTACACCTGATATGTCGCCTTGACCCTGCACTCAGTCCCAAAAGACGAGAGAGGCAGACACCTTCGGGGAGACGGTCGTTTGTAAGTGGAGATGACTCATCTAACGGTGGCTTGAGATTTCAAAGAGAGATGGAAAACCCAATGGTATGGATGTAAAACTTGTAAGAAAATATGGGCTTCCGTAATGAACCGTGACTGGACCGATCTTGACCCACACTAGGTGGATTTATCCAGTAGGTAGGAAGGATGCCGGTACCATCTGAAGCATATCTGAAGGAATGAGACCAGAGCATGTCCTTCGACCTTTCCCCTTGTGTGGGGAAGGTCTAGTTCGATTAGGGTTACAGGACATATGACGCTAAGTAAAAGGCATGACGGCAAGGGATAAGGGGTTTACCTACAAGGAAACGCTGGCGGTGGTCAGAAGTCCTTGCTCCAGTGTGCCCAACGATGTCTCATCCTTCAGCAGGTTCGGGAATAGGACGTCGGTGGAAAACTCGTGTGCTCCGACCAGCTCTCCTCCAAAAGCCATCCTTCAAAACGTCGAAAAGCCTCCACTTGCATGGAACAGAGGGCCCTTTATATAGGGAATTACCTTCCATTTTGGGTGATCCCAGGATGGAAACCCTACATATGTTTCGATTTAATCCCACGATCCATGTGATTGATTGATTGCGAGATTTAAGAAATTAAATCTCGTCGTATCCTGACATTATTATTTGAATTATCACCCTAGGTGTTAGCCGGTAGCCATGGCAAATATACCGATGGCCATGTAAGAGGAATCAGCATGCGGTAAGATAAGCCCATGGTTCAGGAGAAAATGCCATGTCGGGTAACCAGGATTGTGTGTTGGCCTGTGTCCCGGCAACCGTATTCATGGCCCTGGAACTCAGTCTCGGCTGAGTGGGGACGTGGTACTGAGCTTTACCCTATAGCCATCGTGACCTTACGGACTTTACTTTGCTATGTTTAGAAACAGTACTTCCGTCTCAGAAAGCCTTTTATTCATGGAAGTTCCGTCTGGCCGATGCACCTGTCATAGAGAATCACCAAGTGGTAGCGGGGGTTCTGTCCTGGGCACAGATCTGCTGGCCATTCTTCCCTCCTTCGGTAGGTGACGGGTGTGCTACCGGGTACCTGCAAGTTAGCTACTAGCTACTTGTGAGCTAGCCATCATGCTCTTTTGCCAAGTCCTTCACAAGGGCGAAGGGGAATCTTCCTTGCTACTTGTGATTTACCCAACACCTGATAGGTGTTAAGCATGTGGGTCAACACTGAGTAGAGTCACCCAACAACAAGTTGAAGAGGGGTAGCAACCAGAGCAAGATAGTTGGATGGTTACACCAAGACCTAGAAGATTGACGAGGGTTTCCAAGCTCCTAGACAAGTATACATCGTCTTTCAATTACCTTTTATTGACAGATGATGGTGAGCTAAGGAGTTACCCTGAGGCGATTGAAGCGGAAGATGTGGACCAGTGGGAGTTAGGCATGAGAGAAGAGATGCAATCCCTAGAAAAGAACCAGACATGGTAGATAACTCCACTACCAGAAGGTAAGAAGGCTCTTGGCAGTAAGTGGGTGTTCAAACTGAAGTAATAACTAGACGACAGTAAGAAGTACAAGGTCAGGCTTGTTGTCAAGGGATACCAATAGGTTCAGGACATTGATTACATAGATGTGTTCTCTCCAGTAGTCAAGATGACCTCGGTGAGAACTGTCCTGAGCATAGTGGCAGCCGAGGATTTGTTCCTAGAACAAATGGATGTGAAGATAGCGTTTCTTCACGTGGAGATTTACATGCGATAGCCAGATGGATACATAGAAATCAGCAATAATGCTGGACTAGTTTGCAGAGTGCAGAAAAGTTTGTATGGGTTGAAGTAGGCACCAAGGCAGTGGTACAAGAAATTCGATAGCTTCTTTTGTACCATGGCCTCCAACAGATGTAATACAGACTATTGCTGCTTGTTCAAACTCAAAAGTATACATTTTATTGATATTAATTCATGCCTTTTAATGAATTTTAGTTGCATTTTGCATTGAATTATGATGATTGCAAGGGTAACTATACTTTTGAGCATTATGCATGTTTATTCACTTTAACTTTGCATGAATTAAGTTTTAAGTTGTGAATTATGTTTGTGGTGATTACCTACTAAAAAAGGTATGAATGATTAATAATTGACTTTTTAGGTTGCTGATAAAATGATTAATTCACAGGAAAAAAAATCGTGATTTATGTCTAAGTGCAAAGTCTAAGGGTTAAGTCGTTTACCCACGAACTTACATAAGGGTAAACTAGATTACCCTCAAGCCTGTGCCCAGCTTATTCTGTGCGATGAATTTCATTGATGTAATAGTGATTGCAATTATAGTTAAGGATTAAATGTTATGAATTATTTCTCCTGTAATATGATGTGTTTCACAAAAGATATTCCTTAAGTATTTGCAGGGAAATTCGATGAGCAATTGCAAGGAAATGTGCATAAGAGCAGAATTGAGAAATTTAATTTAGTTGAAGTTCAACCATGGAGAATGTGGACAGACAGACTAAAGAAGTGGGCTTGCATGAAATGATCTCAAACGTTCAAATGTGCATCATATCCTTGTTAACTACTAGTTGGTGAGTTGCCACTCCTCCCATCTATAAAATAGTCTCGTAGCCATGAAACCAACCCCCCCTCCTCTTCATTTGGGGCACCATTCACAAGGCATTCTCCATCTTCTCCATCTTCCACCTTCCACCCATTCACTTCTTCTGAGAGGAGATTGACAACCTCCTCTTCTCCAATCACTTTCTTAGTGTATTTGTTGCTCTTTTCTCAACCTAAGTATATCCTTGAAGGAGAGACTCTCGGCATCGACTGCTTCCTCCTTTGTTCCTTGGTGTAATTGCAAAGTGATGCCCAAAATCTCATTTTGAAGGTCGAAAGGAAGGCTTGCCAGATTGACGACTCGATGGACCGAAAGTAAAGACCAAGAAGTTCTCAACCTGTGCAACTTTCGAAGGAAAAAATTACAATGAAGCATTAGGTGTTCCCATTCCTTTTCCTTTTCCTTTATTTTTTTTACTTTTCTTTTATATTTACACTCGAATTTACAAACACTTATCTTATCAACTTGGTTACGAGATTTAGAGAATGATTTTATGTTTATCATGTTGAATGTTGCATTTTATTTTTACAAGTTATTCGTACTGTGTTGTGTTTCATACATTATGTTATTTGTTGTATTTTAAAATATTTAAAAAGATCAAAAATATAAGTATTCAACTCTTAGAAGTTTTAGCTAATTCGAATCATATTGTTTAAATATCTGAAACTCACAATTACCGCACAACCCTCGAGTAAGTTTAAGGGTGAAGATGTTTACCCACGAGCTACCTCGAGGGTTAAGTGCTCTCTTTATGCAAAATGACAAATTTTATGCAAAGTAAAGTGTATAATATTAAGACTTAAGAAGAATTAAATATTTGGAAGTAAAACTCACTAGATAGAGTCTTTAAGTGAAAAATTTGAATCATTTACTAACAGAATAATTTTAAAATCAAAATATTCTAGGTGGTGAAGAAATTAAAGTTAATGAAAAATTCTTTGAAAGGTACAATTTAATAAGTATTTAAAGTGTATCCTAGTGGTTAATTGGAACAGAGCAACTGTGACATTGCTTAAAAGAATTATAATTACTTGTTCCATTAATTGAATACACCAATTTAGCTAAACACCAAGTAAAACTAATCCCTATGGATAAACCTAAACTTGCACACTAGTTATATTTGAACTGATGCACTTGCGGTGAAATTAAAATACTTCGAACACATACATTATTAAGAAGTGAATGGATTGCAAAAAGTGTCTGAACAAGTTTTTGGCACTGTTGCCAGGGATTGCTTAATTTCTTGCAATTTGTGTCACCTTTTGCTATTTTGGTGTTAGCGAGGGCTGCAATATAATTTATTGGCATTTAGTGTGATTAAATTTTATTTCAAAGTCTTATTGCTATTCTAGAGTAGAGTCTTGTTTTTAAATTCTGAATTTCACAATGGACTCATATAACTCATATTGGGGTGATTGTAGGGTTGTTCCAAGAACTAGTTATAAGGATTATAATTATTCTAATTATGTTAGAGGAGATTATTCACCTATGGAGTTTGATGATTACTCTTCACAACATGTTTTAGAAGGACTTAATGTTAATTCTCAAAATAATTATAACTAGAATGACAATTCTAATTTTTGGGAATGTAATGACAATTCTAATTTTTGGGAATGTAATGACAATTCTAATTTTTGGGAATGTAATGTCAATTCAGGAATGCAAAATTATTATTCAAAGTATAATCATATGAATGAAAATCAAAACTATCAATTAAACATATCATTACAAATACAACATTTAATAGATAAAATAGATGAATCAATGAGAAATATTGAAGAGAGTAACAGATTGAATTAATTTGAAATTGATAATTATTTAAACTGGTCAATCTTATAAGAGGATCAAAATGTCCAATGAATTAATACAGGTTTAACAAATCTTAATGATAATTTGCCAATTAGTATGGAAAAAGTGATAACCTAAATTGGTCAAATGAAAATCATATTTATCAAGATGTGAACTCATTTGGAGATATGATATTTATAGATGAGAATTTACAACAATTTGAGGTAATGGAAGAAAATCAGTATAATGATTCAACTGCATTTAATCATATGAAAAAATTGGATGAAATTCAAAGATCAATAGATTTGTTTTTAGAAAATTCATCTAATTCTAATCTATCTGAATCAGATAATATGTCAAAAGAAGAATCAAAAGATGTTAGTATTATGTTAAGATCTGGTGTAACTTATGAAGGTCCCTAAAAAGGATGATAAAGAAGAACAAATTAATGACAATTTCATAAAGAAAGAGGAAACTAAGGCAAAATCTAGTCCAGAAAACAAATTCGATGCTAAATTAGAGGATAATACGGAAACTGAAAATAGTAAAGAAATCGAAACTGAAGTTATTATGGGTGATATTAAAAATGGAGATAAGTTAACAAATGAAAATCATTTTCCATTTCCACATAGAATGAGGAATGTCAAGGATCAAGAATTGAAACAAATTAGTAAACTATTTGAGCAAGATAAAGTCAATATACCATTATTGGAAATTATTAGACAGGTTCCTTCTTATGCCAAATATCTTAAAACTCTTTATACTAAGAATAGAAGGAAGAAAATATTAAGAAAGACATTTTTAGCTAAAGAGGTAAGCTCTATGTTAATTAATCCTATATTTGAAAAATTAAATGATCCAGGAATGCCTGTTATTTCCTGCTATGTAGGAGATTGTTATTTTAATACAGTGTTAATAAACTTAGGAGTTGGAATTAATGTCATGCCTAGTTCTATTTGTGAGAAGTTAAAATTAGATAATATCAAACCTACTTGAACAATGATTTAGCTAGCAGATAAATCCATAAGAATACTTTTAGGAAAAGTGGAAGATATTTGTTACTTCGCCATTGACACTTGTAATTCTTTTCTTGTATAAATTGTATGTGCAAAATATTTTAATTCACTGCAAATGCACAGGTTCAGATGTAATTAGTGTGCAAGTACAGGTTTGTCCATAGGGATTAGCTTTTGCTTGGTGTTTAGCTGAATTGGTGACTTCAATTAAGTGAAACAATTAATTAAATATCTTATAAGCAATGTCACGGTTGTCTTGTTCCAATTAACCGCTAGGAAGGTCTTTAAATATTGATTGTGTTACACTTTCCAGAGGATTTTACTTCTAAATATTTAATTCTTCTTAAGCTTTAACATTGTACACTTCAGTTTGCATAAAATTTAACGTTCTGCACAGAAGAAGCACTTAACCTTCGAGGTAGCTCATGGGTAAATGTCTCTACCCTCGAACTTACCCAAGGGTTGTGCGATAATTGTGAGTTTCAGATGTAAAAACAACATGATTCAAATTGGCTGAAACTTCTAAGAGTTGAATGATTATATTTTTGGTCTTTTCATATATTTCAAAACATAACACACAATACAATGCAAGAAACACAGTACAATACAAACAACTTGTAAAACTAAGAATGCAACATTCAACATTATAGCAAATATAAAAACATAGTCTAATTACCGTAACTAAATTGATAAAGTGTTTGATTGTAGATATAAGTGTAGTTGTAAAAACGTTAAGTAAAATAAAGAAAATAAAAATGGAAAGAACACCTAATGCTTCACTGTAATTTCTCCCTTTGAAACTTGCTTAGGTTGGGAACTTCTCTTTGTCTTTACTTCCGGTCCACCAAGTCGTCAATCTGGTAGGCCTTCCTTTGACCTTGTAGTGAAATTTTGGTGCATCAATTTGCAATTACACCAAAGAACAAAGGAGGAAGTAGCTGGCATTGAGAGTCTCTCCTTCAAGGATACGTTCAGGTTGAGAAAAGAACAACAAATACACTACGCGAATAGTTAGAGAAGAGGAGGTCGTCAATCTCCTCTTGAAAGAGATGAGTGGGTGGAAGATGGAAGATGGAAGATGGAGAAGATGGAAAATGCTCTATAAATGGGGGATGAAGGAAGAAGAAGGGGGGGGTTTAGTTCCAAGGCTACGGGACTATTTTATAGATGGGAGGATTGGCAGTTTACGAGCTAGCAGTTAACAAGGGCATGGTGCATGTCCGGACATATGAGAACGTCCCATGCAATCCACTACTTTAGCCTGTCCATCCACATTCTTTATGCTGTAGCTGAATTAATATTTAATTCTGCTTTGTCACGTAATTCTTGTAGTTACTTATCGAATTTCCTTGCAAACACTTAAGAAATACCTTTCGTGAAATGTATCATATCACAGGAGAAATAATTCATAACATTTAGAACTTAACTGTAATTGCAATTGCTTTAATATCAATGAAATTCATTGCCAGAACAAACAGGGTACAGGTTCGAGGGTAAACTAGTTTACCCTTGCGTAAGTTTGTGGGTAAACCCTTAACGCTCACAGTATGGTTCGAGGGTAAATAGGACAACCCACGGATAAGTCCATGGGTAAACATCTTAACCCTTGGACTTGCATTTAAGCAAAAATCATGAGTTTTTCTCTGTATATTAATCATTCTATTAGCAACCTAAAGTGTCAAATGTCAATCACGAGTTTACCCTTTCTCAATAGGTAATAAACATAAACATAATTAACGACTCAAAATGTAATTCATGCATCATTAATGCGAATAATCGTGCATATGCTCAAAAGTATAGTTAACATTGTAATCATCATAATTCAATGCAGAATGCAAATAAAACTCATTAAAACACTTGAATTAATATCAATAAAATGCACATTTTGAGTTTGAACAATATTTTAGTAAGGGTTATGGAATTTGTGTACCCTATTGATTTTACTGTAATGGAAACAAATGCTTCAAATATAAATCAAGATCAAGCTATAATTATTTTAGGAAAGCCATTTTTAGCTATAGCCAATGCTTGCATAAGTTGTAGGAATGGTTGGATGGAATTAGCTTGCGGTGATCAAAAGTTAGAACTGAATATTTTCAATGGAGTCAAGAAAAATTTTAAAGAGCTTCAATTTAAAAATTTTAAAGTTAATCTAATCAAAACTTTTAAAATAGATGAGGATTTAGATGTAGAGGAATTAGATCATGTTGAAAGATGTGTAATACCAACTGAAGAAATGTTGAAAGAGGAAGTATCTGAGCAAACTGAAATTATGGAGATAAAAAAAGAAAAATTCGAAAATGATAACAAATCTTTAATTTCAGAATATCCTATTCTTGAATTGAAACCACTTCTAGAAAATCTAAAATATGCATCTTTGGAGAAAAATGAGAATCTACCAATCATTATTACTTCTGATTTAACATCAATACAAGTAGAAAACCGTTTGAAAGTGTTAAGAAATCATAAAGGAGCAATAAGATGGGAAATGTCGGACATAAATGGTATAAGTTCAACTATTTGCCAACATAGGATTAATTTGGAATTTGAAATTTAACCTGTTAGGCAACCACAAAGAAGATTAAATTTGAATATTAAAGAGGTTGTTAAAAAGGAAATTCTGAAATGGTTAGACAATGATATAATTTATCCAATATTTTTGTACTCTCTCTTTCATCCGGCTATCACCTAGAAGCCCACGAGGTTCCGCTAGCTCTGTTGAGGTACAAAGAATTGAAGGGTAAATGTAGGAGTGCATCACCACGTGGGGCGGATGGCTTGTTATATGGAGTCACACCTTATTTTTGTGTAGAAAATAAGGAAAATCGGACGAGGAAAGATTCTTCTGCCATCAAAAGGGTAAAAACACAGAAATATTTAATGATATAGTGTAAAACTTAAAGACTTCTGTGAAAATAAGAGAAACTGGACATTGGACTCAAGCTATTGTTGGGGAAGGTGTTAGGAACCCCCAGACAACCCAAGTAATCCTGGCTCTAAAAGGGAACACAATAATAGTCAGCCCAGCCTAAGTCAGCAAGGATTCATACTGACAACCTCATCTTGGAGGATTCACCAAGGCATCGGGAGGAGTAACTTTACTCCTTCCGGTAAAATAAGTGTGAACCCGTTGGTGCGAGGATTCATGCAAGATCTAGTAGGAAGAGAGGGGAGGTAAAAGGCACGGCAGTCACCGTTATAGACCATTGGCTGAGAAATCGGAGGTTTGGTGAACTAGCTGGCTAGCACGTTGGATAGTCAGGTATAGGGACCGATGTCCACTTGACATGTTGCCTCTCCCATTGGGGACAAGGATTCATGCACCTAGTTCGGTCGAGGTCGGCAAGGACTCATATCGACAGCCTCATCCTAGAGAATTCACCAGGGTATTGAAAAGGTAGTCCTACTCCTCCTGGTAAAAGAGCAACCGTCCGGGTGTACCTACTCATACGCCCGACATAGCCGGTGTTGGCAAGGATGCATGTCGACAGCCAGATCTCGGAAAACTTTCAAGGGCATTGAGAGGGTAGCTTTGCCTCTCCCTATAAAGGGAAACCATTTGGGTGTACATACTCATACACCCAACACGGCCAACGTCGGCAAGGATGCATGCTGACGGCCTCATCTCGGAAGACTTTCCAAGGCATCAGGAGGGCAGCTTTGCTCCTCTCGATAAAGGGAAACCGTCTGGGCGTACATACTCATACACCTGGCACGGCTGGTGTCAGCAAGGATGCATGCGAACGACCTCATCTCGGAAGGCTTTCCAGGGCATCGGGAGGGCAGCTTTGCTCCTCTTGGCAAATCAAGCGAGAAAACATCGGTGTGAGGATGCACGCGAGATTTGGTGAGTAAACGCGAATGAGGACTCAACAGTCACCACTACGGACCTTGGGCTAGAGCACCCAAAGTCAGGTGTGTCTACCTATCTACCTTCCGGACATCTATATGGTTGGGTGTATGCCTGGTATGCCCCCTCGACTTCCGGGTGTACTGATTCCTGCACCCAATCCTGAAAGATGGGAGAGACAGTCGTCTGTAAGCGGAGACGACTCGTTTGACGATGGCTTAGCATTTATGATAGAGAACTTGAAAATCCGATAGTATGATCATAAAACGCATAAGGAAACGCGAGTTTCTTTATGAAAACCTGAAAAATGAACCATTACAAGACCGATCTTGACTTGTACCCAGTGGGGAGGGAGGATGCTGGTACCTTCAGAAGCTTATCTGAAGGAATGAGACCTAGGCATGTCCTTCGACCTTTCCCCTTGCGTGGGGAAGGTCCAGTTCAGTCAAGGTTGCAAAATATATGAGGTTAACTAAAGGACATAACGGCAAGGGAAGAGGAGACCGTCCTCCTTGGAGCATGTAGCCTTGCGTGGCCGTCGGGAGGGGGGCTCCTCTCATCAGAAGGATAAGGTGTTTACTTGCAAGGAGATGCCGACGGTGGTCAAAAGAGCTCACTTCGGTTGGCGTGCCTAGACATCCTTCATCCTTCAACGGGTTCAGGAAAGAGTCATCTGTGGAAAGCTTGTCAGCTCCGGTTAGCTCTCCTCCAGAAGCTCTCTCTCCAAAATGTCGTAAAAAGCCTCCTCTTTCATGGAACAGAGGTACCCTTATATAGGGGATTACCTTTTGTATAAGGATGGTAAATCCAGATACATTTTAATTCAATCCTGTGATTTACGTGATTGATTGATTGCAAGATTTAAGTGATTAAATCATGCAGTATCTCGACATTCTCGTTTGAATGTTTCACCCAAGTATTACTTGACGGCCAAGTGAGAGGTATCGGTATGCAATAGGAGCATAGCCCATGTTTCTGGGGAAAGGTCGTGACGGGTAGCCAGGATTGTGTGCCGACTTATGACCTAGCAGCCGTGTACTTTGTCCCGGAACTCAGTCTCGGTCGAGTGGGGACGCGGTGCAGAGCATTACCCTACAATTGTTGTAACCTTACGGGCTTTACTTTATGCCTGATTGTAACGTTACGAGCTTTACCATATGGCCCGCTATAACATTATGGATATTACCTTATGCCCCACTTGGAAATGGTACTTCTGTCCTAGAAAGCCTTTGGTTCACCGAAGTTCCATCTAGCTGTTTCACTTGTCGCAGAGTCATCAAGTGCTAGTGGGACTTCCATCTTGGGCGCGGAATTGCTAGTCATTTTCTTTTCCTTTGGCAGGCGACAGGCATGCTACCGGGTACCTACAGGTTGGCTACCGGCTACTTGTCGGTCGGCAGCCATGTTCTTCCACTGAGTCCTTTGTGAGGAGTGAAGGGAGCCTTCTTTCCGGGGTGATGTACTGGCGTGATGTACCGATGCTAGGGGAATCGGCCACCGGGGTGACCAGTGGGTTGCCAAGTGATTTACCCAACAACCTAATGGGTGTTGAGCATGGGGTTCAACAGAATGCCCCTCCCTAGGTAAGGTTGTATGACTTTGGTGGAAGGAAAACGACTACCTAGGGTTGAATGACCCTCCATCCGTTGGTGATAGATAGAGCAAGGCTTCAAAGGAGCATACCTTGTGAACATCTGTTGCTCATTTGGAGAGAAATAGAATTTCCTAGAAGGTGCGTCAAGAAAAGTCTTGAGGAGTTCAGAGAGGATGTACTCTAAACAGCGAGGGCCGAACTTCTGCTCTCAAAGAATTCATCAAGAGCTACTAAAGGGCTCCTTGTCACCTCGTGTGGGTGAGAAGTGGGGTGCGTACGGACTTATACTCTTGGTATCTTAATCGAGAGTTGCCAAAGGGGTGTGGACTTATGCTTCTGGTCACCAAACCAGAAGATGCCTTGAAGGGGGGTCAAACTTACACTTTCGGTTGGCTAACCGAAAGACGCCATAAAGGGCTCGGACTTACACTTTCAGTTGCCTAACCGGAAGACACCATGGGAGTACCAGCCCACCGGGTGGTCAAGCCTAGAATGTGCCTTTGGTTATTAACCAACGTGTATAAACTTTGTGTAGGCACTTGTCATGTCATGTCCCATCGATTTTCGGCTCTGACGATACTCTAACTAGCAACCACCTTGTGAGTGCCAGCCTGCCAGGTGGTCAGGTGTAGGCACTTGTTACACCACGTCCCATCACATTTCAGCTATAAAATGGGTGCGAAGGCACCCACATTTCATCATCCTTTCACGTAAGTTGCAGCCTGGAGATAGGGTTTTTCGGGTTTTTGTTGTTCCTTCGGTTTTCCAGTCGGCGGCAGTGTTCCCCTCCCTTCTTTCTTCTTCTTCGTCTTCCTTATCTTCATCTTCCCCTCCCTTTTCTCGTTCTTTCTGTGTCATCTTCCCCTCCATTCCTTGTTTGCTCTGCCTCAACTTCCTCTTCCCAGATGCCTCGCACCAAACACGTAACGGGTCATGTCCAGCGGACGACTGCCACCTATCCCCTACATTGAGGAATCTACCGATGGAAGACCTCGCCTGTCCCGACCAGGTAGAGGCTTTCCGGTTGTAGGTGTCTTACCTGCTCATGGACTGCCGATGTCCTCTCCTAATTGTGGTTGTCCGAGCAACGCAGAGACCACGAGGCGTCTTGTTCTTGGCCGTTGGAGGAAGGCGTGAAAGGCAAGGGGCTAGCGGAGGCTCCCTATGAGGGTTCGTGGTGGAGGACGTGCCACAAGATGTTGGTCGGGAGGCAGCGACTCCTCTAGGAATCTTCTGACACACTGTCGGTGGATCCCAATGACGCAGGGTCGAATGTTGAGTTTGTCGGGCTAGCCCTCCTGTGGCATTATATAGCTGCTACCTATGCCGAGGTAGTAGCTGAGGGCGTCTCACCACCCAACACCGATTGGGAGCTTCTCTTCCTAGTGGATGATCGCCTAGGGGGGAAAAGCATTTTTTACAGTAGGTTGGCTAACTTCAACCAGCTACTAGATGTGGAACGACTATTCACTACATACGGGCTACTCCGATTTGTCTGTGATCTCCATTGGGTGGAGACCGTCCCTGGTCTAGTCACCGAGATGTACTCCAACCTGTCTAAGGTGGAGTTGCAACTCATTCTTGGCTTCTAGACGAGGCCAATTGTACTGTTTCACGCACTCCTGTTGGAGGTGCTTGATCTTCAATCTTCCGAGTTGGATGTCTTTGCTCCCCTGTCGAGCATCCCGTAGAGCGTTGGGGAGATCAACGTGATCGTGGCAGGTGGTCAAGACGCATGACTTGAACTCAGTCATCCACCTAGTCTCCTTCGTCTTGAACAGCATAGTCCTGCCGAAAGGGGGACATTGGGACGAGGTGAGTGTGCGTCTTACCTCGCAAATTTCATGGTCGAAATCGATCACTAGGTGAACTGGGCGGCGACGATCCAGTAGCAGATGCGGAGCATCATCAACCCCAGTTAGAGGCCTCCTAGCTAGCTACTGTTCAGTGAGGCCATAGTCGAGTTGGCAGGCTTCCTGCGCATCTTGATTGGCTGTCGATAGAAGACAACACTCCTGACCTGGCCCACATTACAGTGACTGATCTGGGTCGTTTTGAGAGGCTCACTTCCAAGCGTTCCAGCTCGTTCGCCTAGACTTTTGTCGGGTCATCTACCGGACCATCGACCAGACGTCACCCGATTATTTCCACCACAACGTTCTCCAGCGGGTGATGATGACCCACGAGGACCGGCTGGTCAGGCTGTTGGAGTGAATGGAGGCTCGGGAGGCCGAGCGGGAGCACAGAAAGGCCGAGCATCGAAGAGCTAGGTGTCGGAGGGACAGTGATGCCCACTAACCCATTGTACCCCTGCACTTTTTCTCTTTTTTCTGTAATTGAAAAATGTTATTCATAATGCAATCACCATTTTTTCCTAAAGGAATGTGTTTCCTGTGTGGATGATGCATGTACGAACATTTGGATGTATGTGCCATAGTAAAGTGCGAAAGAGTGAGACGAAGAGGGTTGTCATGACGTGGCAGGGGTGCCGACTACTGGCTTATAGCTAGGTCACCATAGCAGTGTTTGGCTAATCTGACCAGACTACACGCTGTTCTCTTTTATCATCAGTCTTACCTCCATGTGATGTGACATTTTAGTCGGGTCATCGTAGCGGTGACCAACTGTTCAAGCTGGGTGGTACGTAGCGGTACCTCCTTCATTCTTATGAAGAATAGTTTGCGTATTTTGGATGTGGCTGAGGTGCCGACTATTTGCGGGTAGCCGTGTCTCATAAGTAGTGGCTGGCTGATTGACTCGGCTCACTTATTTACCTACACACTTTGTTCAAACATTAGTTGGAGGTCTCCCTCATTGTCGAGTGGCACTCGGGCTAGGTAAAAGAGGGAACTTGGATGCTCACTCAAGGAGAAGCGATCTCTCACTGGTATTTTGTAAATGCTCGGAATCAACAAGAACCATGGAGATAAGGACAAATCTGGATTACTCACTTTGTTTCGTCTTGACGCTGTCAGAGTAGAAACGTTTGGGTGCTTGGGATTTTAGCATGGTAACCCGATTGTATGTGGTAACACTCATGGGGTCGGTGGTTCATCCTTAAAGTCTAGATAGCACTTCTTCAGCCAAATGTGTTGCTTGCTGTTGCAAACTGTTCTCACCACCGGCCATGTGTGCAGCTTCTAGATATGGATGACATGGCTGCTAGCTGATGGCTAGTAGGGTGATGGAGTCTGTCTGGTACTATGGCAACAGGCTATAGACAAGAGCTGGGTTGTTTGCCGGAATCGTGGTTTTAAAGGGTGGCTTCTAGTGGATGGAGACCTGGAAGCCTGCGGGGATGTGAAGGAGTGGGCAAGAGTGTTGTTCGACGGATTGTGACCTGGAACCCTTGCCAACTCTCGGGGGTGACGGTGTCACTAGCCTTGTCGACCCCTTACCTTTCCAGCACCGACCCAACGGGATGAGTCGAAGGATGGACCTACCTATTGTGCATGCAAGGTGTGACATGTGAGTCATAAGAAGGAGTTATTGGGGGACGGGAAGCTTACCTGTCAGGGAATGGCCTCTCGGTCAGTTGGTAGAACGTCAGTTGGACACGTCGATGACCAATCTATCAAGAGGCGAACGTTGGATTGTGTTCTGGTAGGGGACACGACGTACTTGTCACATTCACTTGTTTGAGGCACAGGGCCCTTAAGCTTCGCCTGCTGCTCTGGATGTCGGGCACATGAAGAGGGGGAGGGGCAAAATGCCCCATGTTCTGCCCTAAGATGTTGCTTTTCTTGGTGTGAGGGTGGAACGCTGGATGGATGGGTATCAATGATTGATAATTGACTTTTTAGTTTACTGATAAAATGATTAATTCACAAGAAACAAAAATCATGATTTATGTCTAAGTGCAAAGTTTGAGGGTTAAGCCGTTTACCCATGAACTTATGCGTGGGTAAACTAGATTACCCTTGAGCCTGTGCCCAGCTTATTCTGTACGATGAATTTCATTGATGTAATAGCGATTGCAATTATAGTTAAGGTTTAAATGTTATGAATTATTTCTCCTATAATATGATGTATTTCACGAAAGGTATTCCTTAAGTATTTGCAGGGAAATTCGATGAGCAATTGTGGGGAAATGTATATAAGAGGAGAATTGAGAAATTTAATTAGCTGAAACTCAACCATGGAGAATGTGGATGGACAGGCTAAAGAATTGGGCTTGCATGGAATGATCTCATATGTTCAAATGTGCACCACGTCCTTGTTAATTGCTAGCTCATGAACTGCCACTCCACCCATCTATAAAACAGTCTCGTAGCCATGAAACCACCACCCCCCTCCTCTTCATTCGGGGCACCATTCATAGGGCATTCTCCATCTTCTCCATCTTCCACCTTCCACCCATTCACTTCTTCCGAGAGGAGATTGATGACCTCCTCATCTCCAATCACTTCCTTAGTGTATTTACTATTCTTTTCTCAACGTAAGTGTATCCTTGAAGGAGAGACTCTTGGTACCAGCTACTTCCTCCTCTATTCCTTGGTGTAATTGCAAAGTGATGCATAAAATCTCATTTTAAGGTTGAAAGGAAGGCTTGCCAGATTCACGACTTGGTAGACTGAAAGAAAAGACAAACAGAAGTTCTCAACCTAAGCAAGTTTCAAAATTAGAAATTATAGTGAAGCATTAGGTGTTCCCTTTCCTTTTCCTTTTCCTTTTCCTTTATTTTTTTTACTTTTCTTTTATATTTACACTCGAATTTACAAACACCCATCTTATCAACTCAGTTACAAGATTTAGAGAATGATTTTATGTTTATTGTAATGTTGAATGTTGCATTTTATTTTTACAAGTTATTCGTACTATATTGTGTTTCATGCATTATGTTGTTTGTTATTTTTTAAAATATTTTAAAAGATCAAAAATATAAGTATTCAACACTTAGAAGTTTTAGCTAATTCGAATTGTACTGTTTAAGCATTTGAAACTCACAATTACCACACAACCCTCGAGTAAGTTCAAGGGTGAAGATGTTTACCCAAGAGCTACCTCGAGAGTTAAGTGCTCTCTCTGCGCAAAATGACAAATTTTATGCAAATTGAAGTGTATAATGTTAAGACTTAAGAAGAATTAAATATTTAGAAGTAAAACTCATTGGATAGAGTCTTTAAGTGAAAAATTCGAATCATTTACTAAAAGGCTAATTTTAAAATCAAAATATTCTAAGTGGTGAAGAAATTAAAGTTAATGAAAAATTCTCAGGAAGGTACAATTTAATAGGTATTTAAAGAGCATCTTAGTGGTTAATTCGAATAGAGCAACTCTGACATTACTTAAAAGAAATATAATTACTTGTTCCATTAATTGAATACACCAATTTAGCTAAACACCAAGCAAAACTAATCCCTATGGACAAACTCGTACTTACACACTAATTACATTTGAACCCGTGTACTTGCAGTGAAATTAAAATATTTCGAATACATACATTATTAAGAAGTGAATGGATTGCAAAAAGTGTCTGAACACTACTACATCAAGATGATGAAGGAATGCTATGTCATCCTATTGATTTAGGTAGATGACATGTTGTTTGCAAGCTCTAGCATGGAGGAGATCTGGAAGTTGAAGGCCCAGCTCAACCAGAAGTTCAACATGAAGGACATGGGTGAGGCCCGACAGATCCTTGGGATGTGGATCATCTGTGATAGGAAGGCCGACACGTTAAGCATGAATCAGGAGAAGTACATGAAGAAAGTACTTAGGAGATTCAACATCAGAGATGAGAGGAAGACAAATCTTCCTCTAGGAGCCCAATTCAAGTTGTCAAAAACATAATCATCGGGTAGGAAGCGGGAATGGGAGGACATGACTTAGATTCTATATGCGGCTACCAGGGCAGCCTCATGTATGCCATGACATGCACTTGGCCAGACATCGCACATGCCATCAGGATGGTTAGCAAGTTCATGAGTAATCTAGGTGGCGAGCATTGGCACACCATGAAGTGGATACTATAGTATCTGCGGGATGCCTTTGGGTTTGATCTATGCTACCAGAGGGGGTCAACGGAGTTGACGAGTTTTTGCAACTTGGATCTGAGCGAAGACATGGATAAGTTCCAAAGCACCTCAGAGTACGTATTTACCATGGGAGGTATGGCTGTGAGTTGGAGATCCAAACTACAAGGCATGGTTGCCCTTTCCACCACCAAGGTGGAATATGTGGCCATTGTAGAAGTGGCAAAGGAGAGGATTTGGCTGGAGAACCTACTTGCCGAACTTGGTCACTGGTAGGACCCTAGTGTGCTATACTGTGATAGCCAGTCTGCCATCTACTTGGCGGAAATCTCGACCAACTGTAGAATAAAGCTTGTAATGTTATGGCCAGTTGTAAGGTAGCACGCGAGCTTTGATAGCAGAGAGGTAGTGCATTGCTTGGCTCACGCAACCGGCAGCCAACCCCAGCCGCATCCTCACCATGGACACCAACTGTCCTTCCCAAGGTGGAAGAGGTAGTGGGGCGCCACCTGACTCATGCAGCGAGCAGCCACGTTGTAAGTCCATTTCCTGGGTGTCTCTAATGCACCTTCCAGAGGTGTAAGTCTAATTCCCTGGCCACCTCTGATGTACCTTCCAAAGGCCTAAGCCCAATTCCCCAACCACCTCTGATGCACCTTCCAGAGGTATTGAAGTTGGGACACCAATCCTAGAATGGATCGGTCATCCAGTGGTAGGTGGGTAGCTTTCCAGCCTATAAGGCGGATGTCAAGCCTTGCTAGCCACTATTGATGCACCCCCTAGAGGTATGAAACCAGTTTCCAAGTGACTGACTGCACAAGAACAAAATGCTAGATTTTGGAGGCAGGAACGACATTCTAGTCCAAATGGCGGAATTCCACCCTTTCAGCTAGTTGTTTCAAGAACACTCAGAGACACTATGCAAGATCAGTCCCTTAGCTGCAGACGCAACTGTCCAGATTTTTGTAGCAGGAACAACGGAATTCGGGTCTAAACGATAGAATTCTACCCAGTTGCACCGATCATTTTCAGAACACAATAGAGATCACTACAACGTACCAGCAAACACTTGGCCTTCCGAAGCAAAGGAGGTGGAATTCCAGTTGGAGAGGCAAAATTCCGGCCCAAAGTGCCAGTGGCCTATAAATAGCCCTCCCCATACCACTAGAAAGAGGTTTGACTTCTTGATCTCGCGACTGCTCAAGTGTCCAAGCATCCCAGCATTCGACGTTGACCACTTGTTTCGTCCAACTTCCGACCTTTGTCCGTGGCTAGCCATCCGTGCACGAGACCTCATCGATGACGACTCCAGCCCAACCTTCCTACAAGTTAGTCGTCCTCTCCCCCTTTCCCACTGTCCTCTTCCCCCTTCCTACAACTCACCGGCCACCTTTCATTCCTCCACAAGTTCGGATAGCACCATTGAGCTGGAACAACTACCTTATGTGAGCTGCATCTCAGGCAGCTGCCTCAAACCCCCCAACACCTTCTACATGCCTTGGTCTCATCCCATCTCAGTGAATAGACGTGGCATCCACCACCCTTACAGCACTAATGGGGTAGGATATAGGAGGATGGGCCACAGTAGATTGTCTCAACACTTCACACACTTTACCACTCGCACTCACAGACAAGGGGAGGGGATGACACCTCCTCCCCACCTAGGGTGATTAACATTTGAATAAAGCATGTAGGTGAATAAGTGACCCAGCTCAATCAGCTAGCAACTACTCCTGAGACCCAACTAACCTCAGACAGCCAACATGTCGGCTGCGTCCAAAGTTAGGACACTAACCATTCTACACAAGAACAAAGGAGGTACAGTCCCACACCACCCAGCTCAAACTGCTGGCCACTGCTACGGTGACCCAGCTAATATGCCGCATCACATGGAGGAAAGATTGATCGACAGAAGAGAATAGCGTGCCACCCGGTTCCATCAGCTAGTCGCCGCTATAGCGACTTGGCTATATGTTGGTAGCCGGTACCTTGCCACATCACAATTACCCTCTTCTTCTCACACATTAGCACTTAGTATCACACACACACCATTCGAATATTCATACTTGCATCATCCACATGGAAAGCATTTTTTTAAACAAAGGATTGCATTATGAATTTAATACTATGCGATTACAAAAGTGCAAGGGTACACAGGTCAGTCAACATCACTCCCCCTTTGATGCCAGACCCTCCGGCACTCCCGCTCGATCTCTTAGGCTTCCATCCACTCCAGGAACCCCACCAGCCGATCTTCACGGGGCATCACCCACAAGAGAACATCGTCACAAGTGGCCAAGCGGTCCATCACCGTCCACAGGCAATCGCCCATGGAAGACAAGAGTGTCTCTAAGGACGACGGACGCACTAGCAGTCATGCTGGTGTTGGGAGCATCGCCTGGAAAAGGAGAAGCGGTGATGGAAGCAATCGGGCGACGTTTGGTAGACGGTTTGGTAAACAAACTGGCATGCTGGGAAGCGAGCCTCTCGTAGCGACCCAAGTCTATCATCATAATTAGTCAGGTGAGCAACATCGTCTTCTGTCGGCCGCCAGTTGAGATGCCTAAGAAGCTAGCTAACTCAACCAGGGCCTCCCCAAATAGCAGCTAGCTTAGTCAGTTGATAACGCCTTGCATCTACTACCAAACCACCACCACCCAGTTCACCTAACACCCAGTCACCACCGCAAAGGTTGCAAGCTAGGTCACTGTGCTCAGCTCATCCCAATGTCCCCCTTTCGACAGGATTGTATTGTTCAAGACAAAGGAGATGAGGTGAGCGACCAAGTTTAGGTTGTTTCTTCACCACCCGCCCATTAGACTTAGCATCCACTGCCACTGCTACGTTGATGTCCGCGATATTCCACAGGGTACTTTGGAGGGGAGTGACGACGTCCACTCCCCGTGACCGAAGGCCGAGCACCTCGAGCAGCAGTGTGTTGGATAATACAACCAGCCTCGTCCAGAAGCCCAGAACGGGTTGAGACTCCACCTCAGACAGGTTGGACTACATCTCGATGGCTAGTCCCGGAATGGTCTCCCCTTGGCAGAGATCGCGCATGAACTGGAGCAGGCCCTATGTGGCGAATAGCTGCTCCACCTTTGGCAGCCAGTTGAAAGCAGTTGATCGGTCGTACAAGATTCCCTTCCCTTGTAGGCGGTCATCCACTAGAGGGAGGAGCTCGCAGTTTGCATCATGCAGCAAGATGCCCTTGGCGGTGGCCTCATTGTACTCGATGACTGGGTGAAACCAGGGAAGGGCCAACTAGACGGACCCAGTGTCTGAACCTACATCTTTGGGCTCTCCCGACGGTGTGTCGAAAGAGACTGGCTGGCGTCGCTACCTTTCGACCAACATATTTCGACATGCCCTCTACCACGAAACACCGCGAGGAGCCTCTGTTGGCTCTTCATCCTCCACGTCTCCCTCTAGCACCCAGGAACACGACCTCACTATGTCAGTGTATTCCCCACATCGCTCTAACACCCTCAATCGGGACATGGTGTTGGCTAATGCACGATTGCATTCCCCATCCCTCAGTAGGTAAGACACCTGCAAACGAAAGGCCTCTGCGTGGTCGGGACAGGTGAGTTCCTCCACAGGAGATCCTTCAGTTCCGATGGGAGGGTGTCCATCCACTGCTACGCCAGGTCACAAGGAGCAGTAGCCATCCGCTAGGCACGTCTCGTGACATGGTTTGTCCAAGGGATCAGAGATTACTAAATGCCAAAAAACAAAAAGACCCTCTCTCTTCAAACTCACAAGAATAGCGAGGGTTTGCAGGTGCGCTAGCACCCTTTTATAGGCAAACTGCAAAGGGACGTGATGTGATGAGTGCATGCACCAGGTGTATACACATTGGTTAATACCCGACAGCACTTTCCCGGCTCACCCACCTGGCTAGCCAGCACTTCTAGGCATCTTTTGGTTAGGCGACCGAAAGTTTAAGTCCATACCCTTTTGTGTGTCTTCTAATTAGGCAACTGGAAGTGTAAGTCCATACCCTTTTAGGCATCTTTTGGTTAGGCGAACGGAAGTGTAAGTCCATACCCTTTTAGGCTATCTTTTAGTTAGGCAACTGGAAGTGTAAGTTCATACCCTTTTAGGCATCTTCCGGTTAGGTGACCGGAAGTTTAAGTCCATACCCTTTTAGGCATCTTCCAATTAGGCGACTGGAAGTGTAAGTCCATGCCCTTTAAGGCAACTTCCGATTAAGCAACTAGAAGCACAAGTCCAACCCTCTTTTTTGGTAGCTCTCGGTTAAGCTACAGAGAGTGTAAGTCCGTACACACTTCTTTCCCATCCACACGAGGTGACAAGGAGCCCTTAAGCAACTCTTGATGAATCCTTTGAGAGTATAAGTCTGGTCCTTGCAGGTTAGAGTGCATCCTCTCTGGACCCCTCCAGACTTCTCCTGTTGCACCTTCCAAGAAAGTCTCTCCCTCCTAGTGAGCGACAAGTGTTCACAAGTTATGCTCCTTTGAAGCCCTGCTCTATCCATCACCAATGCATGGGGCGTCATTCAACCCTAGGACGTTGATTTCCTTCCACCAAGGTCATACAACCTCACCTAGTGAGGGGCATTCTATCGACCCCCATGCTCAACACCTACCTGGCTATCGAGTAAAACACGCGGCAACCAACCGACAAGCTGGTACATCACCCTGGACTATATTGTTCAGGACAAAGGAGATGTGGTGAGTGATCGTGTTTAGGTCGCGAGTCTTCACCACCTGCCCATCGGACATAGCATCCATCGCCACTGCTGCATTGATGTCCATGATATTCCACAGGGTACTTTGGAGGGGAGTGAAGACGTCCACTCCCTGTGACCAAAGGCCGAGCACCTTGAGTAGCAGCGCGTCAGATAATATAGCCGTCCTCGTCCAGAAGCCCAGCACGGGTAGATACTCCATCTCAGATAGGTTGGAGTACATCTCGATGACTAGGCCCGAAATGGTCTCCCCTGGTAAAGATCGCTCATGAATCGGAATAGGCCCTATGTGGCGAATAGCCGCTCCACCTTCGGCAACCAGTCGAAATCAGTCGGTCGGCCCTACAAGATTCCCTTCCCCTATAGGCGGTCATCCACGAGAGGGAGGAGCTCGCGGTCTGCATCAGGTGGCGAGATGCCCTTGGCAGTGGCCTCATTGTACCCGATGGCTGGGTGAAACCGGGGAAGGGCCAACCGGACGGACCCAGTGTCCGAAAGAGATTGGCTGGCACCACTGCCTTTCGACCAACATATTTTGGCACACCCTTTGCTGCAAAACACTACGAGTAGCCTCTGTTGGCTCTTCGTCCTCTGCGCCTCCATCTGTCGCCTAGGAACACGACCTCACTGTGTTGGCGTATTCCCCACATCACTCTAACACCCTCAATCGGGACATGGCGTCGGCTAAAGCACAATTGCAACCCCCATCCCTCAGTAGGTAAGACACCTGCAACTGAAAGGCCTCTGCCTGGTCAGGATAGGCGAGTTCCTCCACCAGGAGATCCTTCAATTATGATGGGAGGGTGTCCATCCACTGCTGCGCTGGGTCACAAGGAGCAGCAGCCATCCATCTGGCACGTCCCGTGACATGCTTTGTCTGAGGGATCGGAGATTACAAAATGCAAAAAAATAAGAAAACCTTCTCTCTTCGAACTCACAAGAATTGCGAGGGTTTGTAGGTGCCCTAGCACCCATATATAGGCAAACCGTGAGGGGATGTGATGTGATGAGTGCATGCACCAATTGTATACACGTTGGTTAATACCCGACAGCACTTTCCTGGTTTGCCCACCCGGCTAGCCAGCACTTCTAGGCATCTTCCGATTAGGCGACCGTAAGTGTAAGTCCATACCCTTTTATGTGTCTTCTAGTTAGGCAACTGGAAGTGTAAGTCCATACCCTTTTAGGCATCTTTTGGTTAGGCGATCAGAAGTGTAAGTCCATTCCCTTTTAGGTGTCTTTTAGTTAGGCAACTAGAAGTGTAAGTTCATACCCTTTTAGACATCTTCCGGTTAATTGATCGGAAGTGTAAGTCCATACCCTTTTAGACATCTTCTGGTTAGGCAACTAGAAGTGCAAGTCCATGCCCTTTAAGGCAACTTCCAGTTAAGCAACCGGAAGCATAAGTCCAACCCTCTTTTTTGGTAGCTCTCGGTTAAGCTACAAAGAGTGTAAGTCCGTACACACTTCTTTCCCAACCATGCAAGGTGACGAGGAGCCCTTAAGCAGCACTTGATGAATCCTTTGAGAGTATAAGTTTGGTCCTCGCAAGTTAGATTGCATCCTCTTTGGACCCCTCCAAACTTCTCCTGTTGCACCTTCCAAGAAAGTCTCTCCCTCTTAACGAGCGATAGGTGTTCACAAGGTTTGCTCCTTTGAAGCCCTGCTCTATCCATCACCAATGCATGGGGTGTCATTCAACCCTAGGACGTCGATTTCCTTCCACCAAGGTCATACAAGCTCACCTAGTGAGGGGCATTCTATAGACCCCTATGCTCAACACCTACCTAGCTATCAAGTAAAACACGCGGCAACCAACTGGCAAGCTGGTACATCACCCTGGCTGTTAGTTCCCCAACTCTTCCCCAGGCAAGGACTCCCCTTTGTCCTTTCGAGGGACTCGACGGAAGGACAAGCTAACGGCCCACAAGTAGCTAGTAGCATACCCACAGGTACCCAGTAGCCTACCCGTAGGTACCTAGTAGCATGCTATCGCTCGCCAAGGCAGAGCAGATCAGTTGACAGTTCTACCTCCAGGACGAAACTCCTGCCAGCACTTGACAATTTTTTGTGACAGTTTCGTTGGCCAAACGGAACTACCACAAATCTAAGCATTCCAAGACAGAAGTGTCATTTCTAGGCTGGGCGTAAAGTAAAGTTTATAGTGTTACGACCGACTGTAGAGTAAAGCCCATAAAGTTACGGCTGGGCATAGACTAAAGCTCATAAAGTTACGACCAAGCATAAAGTAAAGCTCATAAAGTTACGACCAAGTATAAAGTAAAGCTCGTAAAGTTACGGCCAAGCGTAAAGTAAAGCTCGTAATGTTACGGCAGCCGTTGGGTGAAACTTAGTACCCCGTCCCACTCGGTCGAGAAGGAGTTTTGGGGCGAAGTACATGGCAACCAGTCCATAAGCTAGTACCCAATCCTGGCTACCGATACCGATACCTTCCCCCTGAACCTTGGGTAAACAGCTTAACCCACAGATAAGTCCGTGGGTAAACAGCTAAACCCACGGATAAGTCCATGGGTAAACAGCTTAACCCTTAGACTTGCATTTAGGCATAAATCACAAGTTTTTCTCTGTATATTAATCATTCTATAAGCAACCTAAAGAGTCAAATGTCAATCATTCATTCCTTTCTCAATAGGTAATAAACATAAACATAATTAACAACTCAAAACGTAATTCATGCATCATTAACGTGAGTAATCGTGCATACTTCTCAAAAGTATAGTTAACATTGTAATCATCATAATTCAATGCAAAATGCATATAAAACTCATTAAAACACATGAATTAGTATCAATAAAATGTACACTTTTGAGTCTGAACACCCTCCTCCTAGTGGTGTTTACTACTTTTTCTAAAATTCTTTTAATTTGCTTGTTAGCACTTTCAACTTGTCCACTAGTTTGCAAATGGTAAGGGGTAGCTAACTTATGCAACACTCCATATCTTTTCAATAATTTCTCAAAGTTTTTGTTACAGAAATGAGTTCCCCTATCACTGATAATTGCTCTTGGAATACCAAACCATGACATTATATTGGATTTTAAAAATCTCATTACTATTATAAAGTCATTAGTTCTAGTAGGAATTACCTCTATCCATTTAGTTACATATTCTACTGCCAAGAGGATATAAACAAAACCATTTGAATTTGGAAAATGTCCCATGAAATCTATACCTCAGACATCAATAACTTCTACCTCTTAGATAAGATTTAATGGCATCATATTTTGTTCTGTAATTCTACCTACTTATTGGCATTGAACACATTTTTTACAATATTCATATGTATCTTTAAACAATGTTGGCCAATATAGGCCACTATGAAGCACTTTTAAAGCAGTCTTTTTAGCTCCAAAATGTCCTCCAGTAAGTTGATCATGACAAAATGACAACACTGATTGAGTTTCTATTTCTAGGATACATCTCCTTACAATCTAATCAGGGCATTGCTTAAACAGGTAAGGATCATCCCAAAAGAAGTATTTAAGCCTCGAAAAGAATATTTTCTTGTCTAAACTGGACCAATCATGAGGTACTAAACCCGTAGCCAACTAATTAACTATATCAACATACCATGGGTAGGAATTTAGATAAAACAATTGCTCATCTGGAAATGTGTCATCTATTGGCAGATTAGACAAAAATGAAGCGTCCAACTTAGTCATATGATCTGCCACAGTGTTTTCACAACCTTTCTTATCCTTAATTTCCAAATCAAACTCTTGCAAGAACAAAATCCATCTTATAAGCCTTAGTTTAGCATCTTTTTTAACTAGCAAATACTTAAGTGCTGAATGATTAGTGTAAATGACATTGTAATTGCCTATTAGATAAGACCTAAATTTTTCTAAGGCAAATACTACTGCTAGAAATTCTTTTTTAGTTATAGTGTAATTAATTTGTGTTTTGTTCAATGTCTTACTGGCATAATAAATTACTCTTGGTAGTTTGTCTAATTTCTAACCCAGGACTGCACCTAAAGCATAGTCTGATGCATCACACATTAATTCAAAAGTTTGAGACCAATCAAGTGCATAAACTATAGGTGAAGTGGTCAGGGCTTCTTTTAGAAATTTAAATGCTTTCGTGCATTCCTCATTAAATTCAAATTGTGCATCCTTAATTAATAATTGAGTTAAAGGTCAAGCAATTTTACTAAAGTTTTTAATAAATCTTCTATAAAAACCAGCATGTCCTAAAAATGCTCTTATATCTTTAACTGTTCTCGGAATAGGTAAATTAGATATTAATTCTACTTTTACTTTGTCAACTTTTATACCTTCAGTGGAAATAATATGTCCTAAAACTATCCCTTGTTTAACCATAAAATGGCATTTTTCCCAATTCAATACTAACTTTTTCTATTCACATCTCTCTAACACTTTTTGTAAATTACTTAAATATTTTTCAAATGAGTTTCCATTTATAGAAAAATCATCCATAAATACTTCTAAAAATTCATCTATAAAATTTGTGAAGATGCCTATCATACATCTTTGAAATGTAGCAGGTGCATTGCATAGCCCAAAAGACATATGACTAAAGGCAAATGTTCCAAAAGGATATGTAAAAGTTGTCTTCTCTTGATCCTCAAGTGAAACAGGGATTTGATTATAACCTAAATAGTCATCTAAAAAACAATAATATTCATGCCTTGCCAATTTTTCTAACATTTGATCAATAAAAGGCAGTGGAAAGTGATTTTTCCTAGTTGTTGCATCTAGTCTTCTGTAATCAATACAAACTCTCCAACCAGTTTAAACTCTAGTTGGAACTAATTCCTTGTTGTCATTTTTTACAACTATTATCCTAGATTTCTTAGATACTACCTACACTGGACTTACCCAAGAACTATTAGATATTGGATAAATTATATCATTGTCTAACCATTTCAGAATTTCCTTTTTAACAACCTTTGTAATATTCGGATTTAATCTTCTCTGTGGTTGCCTAACAAGTTGAATTTCAGATTCCAAATTAATCCTATGTTGGCAAATACTTGAACTTATACCTTTTATGTTTGACATCTGCCATCCTATTACTCCTTTATGCTTTCTTAACACTTTTAAAAGATTTTCAACTTGTATTGTTGTTAAATTAGAAGCAATAATGACCGGTAGATTCTCATTTTTCTCCAAAAATGCATATTTTAGATTTTTTGGAAGTGGTTTTAGTTCAAGAACAGGATATTCTGAAATTAAAGATTTGTTATCATTTTCAAATTTTTCTGAAATCCATAATTTCAGTTTGCTTAGATATTTCCTCTTTCAACATTTCTTCAGTTGGTCTTACACATCTTTCAACATGATCTAATTCCTCTACATCTAAATCTTCATCCATTTTAAAAGTTTTGATTAGATTAACTTTAAAATTTTTAAATTAAAATTTTTCTGGACTCCATTGAAAATATTTAGTTCTAACTTTTGATCACCCCAAGCTAATTTCTACAACTTATGCAAGCATCGGCTATAGCTAAAAATGGCCTTCCTAAATTAATTATAGCTTGATCTTTGATTTATATTTGAAGCATTTGTTTCCATTATAGTGATATCAACAGAGTAGACAAATTCCATAACCCTTACTAAAATATCTTCCACTTTTCCTAAAGGTATTCCTATGGATTTATCTGTTAGTTGAATAACTGTTCTAGTAGGTTTGATATTATCCAATTTTAACTTCTCATAAACAGAATTAGGCATGACATTAATTCCAGCTCCTAAGTCTATTAACACTGTATTAAAATAACAATCTCTTATATAGCAAGAAATAACAGGAGTTCCTGGATCATTTAATTTTTCAAGTATAGGATTAATTAATAGGGAGCTTACCTCTTTAGCTAAAAATGTCTTTCTTAATATTTTCTTCCTTCTATTCTTAGTACAAAGAGTTTTAAGATATTTGGCATAAGAAGGAACTTGTCTAATAATTTCCAATAATTGTATATTAACTTTAACTTGCTCAAATATTTTACTGATTTGTTCCAATTCTTGATCCTTAACATTTCTCATTCTATGTGAAAATAGAAAGTGATTTTCATTTGTTAACTTATCTCTATTTTTAACATCTTTCTAAATAACTTTTTTTTTCAATTTCTTTACTATCTTCAGATTCTTTGCTATTTTCAATTTCTGTATTATCCTCTAATTCAGCATCGACATTATTTTCTGGACTAGATTTTACATTATTTTCCTCTTTCTTTGTGAAATTGTCATTAATTTGTTCTTTTGTATCATCCTTTTTAGGACTTTCATAAGTTACACCAAATCTTAACACAATACTTACATCTTTTGATTCTTCTTTTGACACATTATCTGCCATAGGAGCACTAAAATCTCCTTCTGATCTAGGGATAGCTAACACTTCAGATGACTCTTCTATACTTTTGGAAATAGGGTCATTCACAACCTCAAGTGGTCCTACTAAACAATCCCTTACCAAATAGTCAAGTAATTCATACACTTCCCAGATTTGATTTTTTTCCTTAAAATTTTCAACTTCTGGAGCTCGAACTGATTTGATGTGAGTGTTGCACAAGTGTCTATAAGTTCCATCTAAAAATCTTCATCTTGTTCAGACAAATTAGAATTAGATGAATTCCTTATAAATAGGTCAATGGATCTTTGAATTTCATCTAACTTCTCCATATAATTAAATGAAGTCGAATTACAATATTCATTTTCCTCACTTATCTCTAATGGTTGCACATTCTCCTCTATAAATAACATATTTTCTAATAAATTTACCTCTTGATAATTTCGATTTTCGTTAGAATTTGACCAATTTAAATCATCGTTGTTTTCATACTCCTTAAATATTCTATTGTCTTCAGTTTGTTGTATTGATTCATTAACTCTATTCAACAGTTGTTCAAATCCCAATGATAGTTTATGATTAACATAATTTTGATTAATTCCAGCATTCATTGGCAAATTATCATTAAGATTTGTTAAACCTGGATTAATTACTTGAACATTCTAATACTCTTGTAAGATTGACCAATTTAAATAATTATCATTTTTTAATTCATTCAATCTATTACTCTCTTCAATATTTCACATTGATTCATCTATTTTATCCGTTAATTGTTGTATTTGTAGTGATATATTTGATTGATAATTTTGATTTTCATTCATATGATTATACTTTAAATAATAATTTTGCATTCCTAAATTGTTATTACATTCCCATAAATTAGAATTGGCATTCCAATTATAAATATTTTGAGAATTGACATTAAGTCCTTCTAAAACATGTTGTGAAGAGTAATCATTAAACTCCATAGGTGAATAATCTCCTCTAACATAATTAGAATAATTATAATCCAAATAACTAGTTCCTAGAACAAGCCTAAAATCACCCCAATATGAGTTATATGAGTCCATTATGAAATTTAGAATTTAAAAACACAACTATACTCTCAAATAGCAATAAGATTGTGAAACAGAATTTAATAATAGTAAATGCCAATAAATTATATTGCAGCCCTAGCTAACACCAAAATAGCTAAAAGCAACACCAATTGCAAGAAATTAAGCAATCCCTGTGTTGACCCCCATGCTTAACACTTATTGGGTGCCAGGTAAATCACCCAGCAACCCATCGATGGCCAGTTCCCCAACTCTTCCATAGGCAAGGAAGATTTCCCTTCGCCCTTACGAAAGACTTAGTGGAAGAGCACAATGGCTGGTGCACAAGTAGCTAGTAGCCAACCTGCATGTACTCGATAGCACGCCCGCTGAAGGAGAGAAGAGCGGCCAACAGTTTTGCACCCAAGACAGAACCCCCACTACCACTCAGTGATTCTCTGCGATAGGTGCATCGGCTGTAGGGTAAAGCTCAGTACCACGTCCCCACTCAATCGAGACTGAGTTCTGGGGCCAATAATACGACCGTCGGGTCATAGGCCGGTAGACAATCCCGACTACCTGCCATGCCCTTTTCTCTGAAACCACGGGCTATGCTCTTACCGCGTGCTGATTCCTCTTACCTGGCCATTAACATATTTGCCATGGCCACCGGCTAACACCTGGGAGAATAACTCAAATGATAATGTTAGCATACGGCAATATTTAATTTCTTAAATCTCGCAATCAATCAATCACGTAGATCACGAGATTAAATCAAAATGCACGTAGGGTTTCCATCTCAGGATCACCCAAAATGAAAGGTAATTCCCTATATAAAGGGCCCTCCATTCCATGCAAAAAAAGGGAGCTTTTTCGACAATCTTGAGGAGTGCTTTTGGAGGAGAGTTGCTCGGAGCACATGAGTCTTCCACCGACATCCTGTTCTCGATCACACTGAAGGACGAGGTATCGCTGGGCACACCGAAGCATCCCTCGCCATCATGCCTTTTGACTTAGCATCGTATGTCTCGTAACCTTGACCGAACTAGACCTTCCCCACATAAGGGGAAAGGTCGAAGGACATGATTGGGTCTTATTCCTTCGAATACGCATCCAAAGGTATTGGCATCCTTCCTCCCCGTCGGGTAAATCCACCTAGTGCAGGTCGAGATTAGTCCGGTCACAGTTCATCTACCGGGTTTTCATATGGAAGCCCATACTTTCTTACGAGTTTTACGTTCATATTGTTGGGTTTTCTGTATCTCTCTTTGAAATCTCAAGCCACCGTTGAATGAGTCGTCTTTGCTTACAAACGACCGTCTCCTTGAAGGTGTCTACCTCTCCCATCTTTCAGGATTGGGTGCAGAAGTCCCTGTACCCAGAAGTCAAGGTGACATACCAGGTGTACATCCGGTCGCATACCTGAATGACCAGTAAGCAAACGGGTAGACCCACTAGACTTTTGACTCTTCAACCAGAGGTCCGTAGCAGTGGCTGCCGTGTCCATATTCGTATTTCACCTGCTTCTCACTTGTCTTTCTGGGAGGAGGAAAGCTGCCCTCCCGATGCCTCGGAAAGTCTTTCGAGATGATGTCGTCAGCATACATCCTTACCGATGTCGCCTTGCTAGGTGTATGAGTATGTACACCTGCATGGTTCCCCTTTTTCGAGAGGAGAAAAGATGCCCTCTTGATGCCCTAGAAAGTCTTCTGGGATGAGGCCGTCGGCATGCATCCTTGCTAACGCCACTATGCTGGGTGTATGAGTATGTACACTCGCACGGTTCCCCTTTTCTGGGAGGAGCAAAGCTGCCCTCCTGATGCCCTCGAAAGTCTTCTGAGATGAGGCCGTCGACATGCATCCTTGCCGATGCCATCGTGTCGAGTGTATGAGTATGTACGCTCACACAGTTTCCCTTTATCAAGAGGAGCAAAGCTGCACTCCTGATGCCTTGGAAAGTCTTCCAAGATGAGGCCATCGGCATGAGTCCTTGCCGACCTCGGTCGAACTGGGTGAATGAATCCTTACCCTCAGTAGGAGAGGCAAAATGTTTGGCAGATGTCGGTCCCCAAACCCAGCCGTCCAGCGTTCCAGTCAGCTAGCTCACTAGACCTTCGGCTCTTCAGCCAACGGTCCATAACGGTGACCGCCATGCCTTTTTCTCCCCTTTTTTCGCCAGATCCTATGTGAATCCTCGCACTGGTGGGTTCTCACTTGCTTTACCAGAAGGAATAAGACTATTCCTCCCGATGCCATGGTGAATCCTCCAGGATGAGACCATCGGCACGAATCCTTGTTGACTTAGGCCGGGCTGACTAGTACCGTGTTTCCTTTTTAGAGCCAGAGAGAGGCCAGGTAGTCTAGTGGTGCCTAACACCTTCCCCAACAATACCTTGAGTCTCGTATCTAGTTTCTCTAATTTTCGTAAAAGTCTTTAGGTTTGACGCCATTTTATGATATTGTTCCATATTTCTGTGTTTTTATCACTTTGGTGGTGGAAGGATCTTTCCCCATTCGGTTTTCCTTGTTTTCTACACAAAATTAAGGTGGTGACTCCATATAACGAGCCATCCACCCCATGTGGCGATGCGCTCCTACACTCACTTTTCAATTCTCTGTACCTCGGCCCATCCACTGGCTCTGTTGGTAGAACCCCATGGGCTTCCAAGTTATAGTCGGATGAAAAAGAGAGGGTACATGTTTTTGGCAACTCCACTAGGGACACTTGCTACATTTTATCGATTAAGCGACTCAGACTCTCGCTCGTACGGCTCTTTTACAGTCGGCCTTTTGCTTTTCGTTAGGATTTTTAGCGTCCCAACCGCATTTGTTAAACGAAGCAACTTTCAAATGCTTCAAACCAAATCACCCCTCTTTGGTTTTCCTTGCAAATTCTCCTCGCTTCCCTTTGTAGTTTGTTCTTGCAGTTCTGGATCTCGCTGGGTCCCCCTATTTAGACTCATTCACAGGCAAGAGCTATGACCACTGGTTTTGCAGCTGCATTTGGGACTTCTCCATCTATCACCGTGGCAGCCTCCATGCCGCTGTCCATGGTCTTAGGTCCATCGCCTCCTATCATCACCAAGATGAACTTCACCAAGCCGATTGTTGTGCTTGTTGGAGCCGCAAATCTGCCTTGGGCTCCTGACCTGTTTGCCGCATCCTTCGCCACCCACCTCTCCAGCTGTTAGAGCTCAAGGTGACAGGTCAGTTCCCACACAGAACACTGGCCCATCTTACCAGCCACCCTCAAACATGGAGGGCATAGAGGGGGCTAGCACCTACCAGCCACCCTCGTCGGGGCATTTTGAGTAGACTCTCCTGGCTCATCAGCTGGCGCACTACCAACACTAGGGGATTAGCTCAGTAATCCCACCCAGGCCAACCGACCGTGTCCCAGAGATGCCGCATACCGAATAATACAACGTTGTCACCACTCTTGTGGTAGGTCAGTTCTTCCAATCACTACTTCAGCTGCTCGCCACCACTGCTGCCGCCACAATGCTGGACCTATAGGGGCAACTACTTCAAAGGATAGCCGAGCTGGAGGCATCCTTCCGGAACATGAGGCCTAGCCTGCCGGAACCCTCTTGCTCATTCCAGAACCTCTATTTCTGTCTAGAGGTGATGCTACCTCCCAACTTCAAGATGCCCGAGTTGGTCAAATACAATGGGCACGGCAACCCTTAGGCACATCTTCGGGCTTATTGTGAGGACATGGCAATGCTATAGTACGAGGAGAAGTTCCTCGTCTGGCTATTCTAGAAATCCCTCCAAGGACCTACACTGTCATGGTACATGTCCTTGGACTTAGCAAAAATCTACACCTGGGAGCAACCAGCGTACATGTTCCAAAAGTAGTGTGTACAACTTGGACCTAGAACCCAAGTTGGAGCATCTTCATAGCCTCCGCCAACGTGAGAACAAGTTGTTCAGTGGCTACATTGGTAGATGGAGGGCCCTGGCATCCCAAATCTGGGACAAGCCAGTTGAGGAAGATTCCCTGGACATGATTGTACAAGGCACCCAACCATCACTAGAGGTGCTCCTGTGCATTCAATTGTACATCACATTCACCTAGCTGATCAAGGTCGGTAGCTGCCTGGAGAGGTTTCTGAAGTCCAGAAGATTCTCGGTCTTCCCCTTTGGGGCCAACACAGGAGGAAACATCTATCCCAGGCCATCGACAATAGGTGACAATGGGGGCAACAACTGTGGCTTCCGGAGGAATGACAATGGGCGTTCAGCTCCCATCACAGTCATGGCGGCCATGCCCCCACCATATCAGCTGCAGCAAGTGTACACTCTAGCCTAGGAGTATCATCTACCGGCCATCACCCTGGTTCAGCAACTAGTCTACATGGCCCTACCGGCCACGAATCAGCAGCCTTGGAGGCCCAGGGCTCCACCATTGGAAGCCACCCCAGAGCTGCCGGTGCCCCAGCAATGGTAGAGAACTACCCCAGGATCCTCCTGCCGAAGGAACCAAGGGCAAAACAGGGGCCAAATGGGTGCTAACCAACAACGCCCCAACCAGCAGCAGCTGCGGCGACAACACTAGTCGCCCACACAGGTGTAGCAACCGCACGTCACAGAGTACACGCCACTCTCAGAACCACTGAGTCAGGTATTTCGTAGGGCACAGACGCTACTCACACTCGCCCCTATCAAGCCACCCCTAGCTGTTCTTCCCTCCTAGTACAACTCACAGCAGTACTGCGAGTACCATCGATCTGTTGGCCACGTGACTGACTACTATTGAATGCTAAGGTAGGCCATCCAACGCCTCATCGACTCAGGAACCATTGAGCTTCAACAGCCTGCCACATCTCCCGAGTCGAGCTAGTAGACATTCCTGAACCATGGGGAGAACTCTCAGGTGAATGCCATCCTCCCAGACTCAAGGAACAGGAGATGACATCCGCTTGAAGGATTCCAGCCTATGCAACTAGTGTCTACATATTCAACCAAACGCGGGCAAGGGACAAGGCGATCCCTCCCTTCAACATGACCGCTAGAAGCCAGAATCCCCTAGCTGAACCCGGTCAACCTCATCTGTTCGACTAACAACCCGCTGACGCTCGAGGAGCTCTAGCCATACTACTAGCAACTCCACTCCTCCATCCTCACCATCCACAACAACCGAAGGAAGAGGAGGTCTTCACGACCTGCATCGCAACAAGGGCCATCCCCGTCTTCTGGAAAGCCCTTTGTTCGAGTGGTGCCTGTGGCCACCATGTCAAGGGTGTCGGACACTGGGATAGCCATCCCGGCCTGACCCAAGGTGATCCTCTACTCACCAGCCGCCCCAGTTAGAGCGGCCATCCTTGCAGCACCCTCGGTCCCCAAGGTCCCAATAGCCAATCTCACTCCATCGGCCAGCACTCCAGCCAGCATGGTCACCTTAACAGCTGTAGCCCCAGCACCACTCCTAGCACATCCAGCAAGGCAGTTCACACCCTTGATAGCACCGTCTGCTCCAGCCGCATCCACATTTGAGCGGCACAAGGGTAAGGAGGCAATCATCTCTCCAACTCCATCCCCATTCTAGCAACAGTCGTCCGCATGCATGGCTATAACAAGGTTTGGCCAAGTATATCAACCAAAGCTGCACCAAATGGGGATCTCCATCCCAAGAGTGCCAAGCCAACCATCGTCCGCCTCACCAACATCGGCTGCCCCTTCACTACTGCCCACAGACTTATCAGTCTAGCTGCGGGGGATATGGGTAGAAATCTCATTGTGGGATCTCCTCCAGTCGTCCACCAAGCACCAGGAAACCCTCCTTAAGGCATTACAAGTGGCAAAGGTGAACCAAAGCCTCACTCCTGGAGCCATAGAAGGGATGGTGGCAACAGTGGTAGTCCCGTCCTTTGTCTACTTCTCAAACTTGGACCTCTCACTTGCTAGGACTGATCATAACCTATCCTTGTACATCCAAGTACAGTACAAGGACCTGTGCATCCCCATGGTCATGATCAATGACGGATCAGGGCTAAACATGTGCCCACTACAGGTCATGCTCAAGTTGGGGATCAAGGAGGATGACTTGCTTCCCACAGATCGGGTAATGAGAGGGTTCGACGGCACTCTCCATGAAGCTAGAGGTGAAATCATTCTTCCCTCATCGTCAGACCGGCAACCTTCAATGTTTTGATACACGTGGTCGACATCCCGCCAAGCTACAACCTCATTTTGGGTGGGCCGCCCTTTCCTCCACCAAAACACTATTGTACCTACCACCCTTCACAGGATGCTCAAGTTCCTGTGGAAGGGGGAAGTCATTGTCATACTAGTGAAAAATTACCATCGTCTGAGACAGTCTGTAGCTATTATAGCATCCTCTGGGTTGCAGCACCCGGCACCTAAGCTAGTTGCTGCCGCCTCACCACTTGACCTCCAGAATTCTACTGCCTTCGATTATCTGTCCAGGCGCATGGAGCCTTGGGAGAACACCCCGCAGCCTAACCAAGAGCCGAAAGATGGTTTGCTACACTTGTTCGGAGAGTCTCTTGCAAGCAGTGAAGGACCAACCCTTCGCCAACCTCCCCCACCATCGTCCATCCTATGGGGGGGAACCCTGAAAGTGGATGCTATGTCCGACTGGTTCATATAAGGAAAGGGGTCAACAAGGTGCGCTCCTTCCCCCTCCCCTTCGACTTAGCGATGCAACACCCACCTAATGACTTGGGTGGGGACTTTCCAGGCTTATAGGTCATCCAAGTCAAGAGACAAGCCTGGCGGTTTTTGGGTGACTCATGCCAGAACCCGTACCGCCAACAACAGGGCTTGGCATCCCAAAACATAAGTGCACTGGCAACTGCATCCTTAGTAGCCATCGACTTGGCCAAGGCTTGGCAATCATACCAAGTGTCTCGCTTAGTACAAGGTACAATTGGGAACCATTCGATCACTGGTCCCATAATCCGGCAACTAACAACCTTTAGCAGGAGTGCCACATGACGGGGCAGGGTCAACTAGCCTGCTTAGTCTCAGTGGCATCCACTACAAGCATAACACTAGCCAACATCGTGAGGCAGAACTAGGGGCATTCTGCCCCTTCCCCGCCACAATCACCCATACAGGTGAACGTGACTAGCCCATCACACCCTCGTCTAAGACTCTCTCTGGTTTCTACCTCCTGGCGGGCTGGCCACCGGCCCGTCCACCCGTCCTTCTGCATGTACTGACAGAGGAGCAGCGCCTCGGGGCAGAGCTAGGGGCATTCTACCCCTCCCCTTCTTCATGCGCGAGGCAGCCAAAGTAGCAAACAAAGTTCGATGGCCTCACACCTCAACCAGGCGAGCACGACAAATACGTCACCTTCTCCTCTGGAGCCTTCCCGGGGTTCTGCCTCATTCCAAACTGAGAGCCGGTATACCTACCCAGCACTCAGCCAGGAGACCAGGGATGTAGCTCCAACCAGGCTCACTATCCAACGCCTTTTCAGCTTGAGGGTCAGCAATCAGTGGAGCTTAATGGTTTCCCACTACAAGACCAAGAATTTGAAGAAGTCAATCTGTGGGTCCAACCACCCAAGTCCATCGGTATAACCTCCACTAACAAGGTTGAGTTTGTAAACCTTGGGGATGAACAAAATCAAAAAGAAACAAAAATTAGCAAAGAGGTACTTGAGCCTTACTAGCAATAACTCCTCACACTTTTGCGAGAGTTCGTGGAGGTGTTTACTTGGGGATATGAAGACATGCCCGATTTGGATGAGCGGGTAGTCGTCCATCGACTACCACTCAAACAGGAAATCCACCCTGTGAAGTAGAAAGCTCAATGCATGAGACAGGAATGGGCCTAGAAGCTAAAGGAGGAAGTTCACAAGCAGTTGAATGTCTGATTCCTCTAGCTAGTCTTCTACCTAGAATGGGTGGCAAACATGGTGCCCGTACCCAAGAAAGATGAATGGGTACGCATGTGTATCGACTACTGGGACCTCAACAAGGCCAACCCCAAGGACAACTTCCCACTACCACACATAGATGTCTTGGTTGACGACGTTGCCAAGTACGGAGTGTATTCTTTCATGGATGGATTCTTCGGTTACAATCAAATCCTCATGGTTGAAGAAGACAAGGAGAAAACCGCATTCACCACTCCTTGGGGCGTCATTTGGGCTCAAAAACGCCGGTGCTACCTACCAAAGAGCCATGACCACCCTATTCCATGACATGATGCACAAAGAAGTCAAAGTTTACGTCAACAACATGGTAGCGAAGGCATGCACGCACCAACAACATCTCAAACACTTGAGAAGATTATTCAAGCGCCTAAGGAAGTACAAGCTCAAGTTAAACTCGTCAAAATCAACATTTGGGGCCACCATGAGAAAACTCCTGGGCTTTGTCATCAGCAAGTGGGGGATTGAGGTGGATCTTGACAAGGCAACAACAATCCTAGACATGCCTCCCCCATAGATAGAGCAGTAGGTCCGAAGGTTGTTAGGAAGACTATAGTATATCGGGCACTTCATCTCGCACCTTACGCCGACTTGTGAGCCCTTCTTCAAACTGCTGAAAAAAAATACCAGCTTCATGTGGATAGCACAATGCCAAGCTGCTTTCGACCACATCAAGTGGCAATTGTCTTGGCTGCTGGTTCTTGTGCCACCTTGTTCAAATTCAAAAGTGTGCTTTTTATTGATATTAATTCATGTGTTTTAATGAGTTTTATTTGCATTTTGCATTGAATTATGATGATTACAAGGTTAACTATACTTTAGAGTAGTGTACATGATTATTCACTTTAATGACACATGAATTACGTTTTGAGTCATTAATTATGTTTATGTTCATTACCTATTGAGAAAGGAATGAATGATTAACATTTGACTCTTTAGGTTGCTAATAAAACGATTAATATACAGGGAAAAACTGTATATTTACCCACAATTAAAATTTATGCTTAAATGCAAGTCTGAGGGTTAAGCTATTTACCCACGAACTTATCCGTGGGTTATCCTGTTTACCCTCGGACCATTTTGCAACTGTTAAGGGTTTACCAATGAACTTATGCGAGGGTAAACTGGTTTACCCTCGGACCTATACCCTGTTTGTTCTGTGCAATGAATTTCATTGATATTAAAGCAATTGCAATTACAGTTAAGATCTAAATGTTATGAATTATGTCTCTTGTAATATGATGCATTTCACGAAAGGTATTTCTTAAGTATTTGTAAGGAAATTCGATAACTGTAGGAATTGCGTAACAGAGTGGATTTAAATATTAATTCAACTACAGCTCCACCATGAAGAATGTGGACGGACAGGCTAAAGTAGTGGATTGCATGGGATGATCTCACATGTCTGGACATGCACCACGCCCTTGTTAACTGCCAGCTCATGAACTGCCAATCCTCTCATCTATAAAATAGTCCCGTAGCCTTGAAACTAAGCCCCCCCTTCTCTTCTTCCTTCATCCACCATTTACAGAGCATTTTTCCATCTTCTCCATCTTCCAACCTCCACTCACTCATCTCTTTTGAGAGGAGATTGACGACCTCATCTTCTCCAACCATTCGCGTAGTGTATTTGCTGTTTCGTTCTCAACCTGAGCGTATCCTTGAAGGAGAGACTCTCGACATTGGCTGCTTCCTCCTCTGTTCCTTGGTGTAATTGCAGATTGATGCCCCAAAATCTCATTGCAAATTGACAACTTGGTGGACTGGAAGTAAAGACAAAGAGAAGTTCCTAGCCTAAGCAAGTTTCAAAGGGAGGAATTACAGTGAAGCATTAGGTGTTCTTTCCATTTTTATTTTCTTTATTTTACTTTATGCTTTTACAACTATACTCAAATCTACAATCACACACTTTATCAACTTAGTTACGATAATTAGAATATATTTTTATATTTGCTATAATGTAGAATGTTGCATTCTTACTTTTACAAGTTGTTTATATTGCACTGTGTTTCTTGTATTGTATTGTGTGTTGTATTTTGAAATATATAAAAAGACCAAAAATATAATCATTCAACTCTTAGAACTTTCAGCCAATTTGAATCGTGCTATTTTTACATCTGAAACTCACAATTATCGCACTACCCACATGTAAGTTCGAGGGTAAAGACATTTATCCATAAGCTACCTCGAGGGTTAAGTGCTTCTTCTGTGCAGAACGTTAAATTTTATGTAAACTGAAGGGTATACTATCAAAGCTTAAGAAGAATTAAATATTTGGAAGTAAAATCCTCTAGAAAGTGTAACACAATCGGTATTTAAAGACCATCCTAGCAGTTAATTGTAACAAGGCAACTGTGACATTACTTATAAGATATTTAATCAATTGTTTCACTTAATTGAAGTCACCAATTCAGCTAAACACCAAGCAAAAACTAATCCCTGTGGACAAACTCGTACTTGCACATTAATTACATCTAAACCTGTGCACTTGCGATAAATTAAAATATTTCACACACACAATTTATATAAGAAAAGAATTACATGGTGCAGTGTCATGGCAGAAACAAGTTTTTGGCGCAGTTGCAGGGGATTGCTTAATTTCTTGCAATTGGTATTGCTTTTTGCTATTTTGGTATTAGCTAGGGCTGCAACATGATTTATGTGCATTACTACTGTTAAATTCTATTTCATAGTCTTATTGCTATTCCAAAGTAGTGTATTGTATTTAAATTCTGAATTACATAATGGACTCATATAACTCGTATAGGGGTGATTTTGGGATTGTTCCAAGGACTAGTTATGAGGATTATAATTATTATTCTAATTATGTTAGAAGAGATTATTTACCTATGAAGTTTAATGACTACTCTTCACAGCATAATTTAGAAGGACTTAATGTTAAATCCCAAAATAATTACTACTAGAATGACAATTCTAATTTGTGGGACTGGAATGACAATTCTAGAAGGTAGAATTATTATTCGAAGTATAATCATATGAACGAAAATCAAAATTACCAATAAAATATATCACTACAACTCCAGCAAATAATGGATAAATTAGATGAAACAATACAAAATATTGAAGTGTATAAGAGACTAAATGAATTACAAAATGAAAATTATTCAAATTTGTCAATCTTACAAGATGATCAGAGTGTTCAAAGTACTAATACAGGTATATCAAATCTTGGAGATAATTTACCAATTAATACTGGAATCGATCAGAATTATATTAAGCAAAGAATATCACAAGAATTCGAAAAATTGCTAAATAGATATGATGA